>JAQGBA010000343.1:0-39602 GCA_034698125.1 Prionchulus punctatus | reverse complement strand
TTACTTATAGAGAAAAAGACGGGCTATCGAATGCATTTTGTCTCACTCGATTCTATGCCTGCGTTCAAAAGTTACACAATGTTGAATTTGGTATCAAATTTTAGGCATCACCCGTTACTAACTTTTATTTAAAATTGAGATAACCTACTATTCATCTCAGGGTGCGACATGTTGCTGCTTGCAGGATTTGTTCGTGTTTTTCAGTTCCTTTTTAAGATTCATCCCTAGACACCTTTCAACTCTATTTTTACTCGTTCCTAATCCTAATATTTGCATTTTTCTTTTATTAACTTTTAAACATGCAGCTCTATTGAAGTTTTCCATAATTTTCCAAATTTCTTCCAGGTCTTGATCATTTTTTGCCATTAATGTGGTATCGTCTGCAAACAGGCTAATCTTATGGCTAATTTGATCTAATTTTTTTCCTTCGACACGCTTTTCTCGTAATTCTTATTGCTAAAAATTCCATCGCCAGAATAATCATAAATGGGGAAAGAGGGCACCCTTGCGGAAACCCCTTTCCAGTTGAATTTTATTTGTTGTATATCCGTTCTTTAATACAACACAATTAGTGTCTTTATAAATGGCCCACAACCATTTGATAAATTTTTTGCCGAAATTAAACGTTTCTACTGGCTTGAAAAGATATTCTCTATCCATAGATGGAAACGCATTTTCAATGTACAAAGAGACCATTAATCCGTCCTTCCCTGAATTCTCGAAATATTCGATTATGTCCAAAATATATCTAATATTTTCTCCAATATATCTTCCTGGAATGAAGTCTCTTTGTTCTTCTCCAATTATTGACGTCAGCATCTTTTTCACTCTACTTGTTAATACCTTTGCCAATATTTTTTTTGTCAACAATTAATAACGTTATTGGTCTCCAGTTATTTATATTCGTTTCATCTCTTTCAGGCTTTGATATCAGGGTGATCCCTCCCTCTCTTTGCGTCGCAGACATTCTACCTCGTTCTAACCCTTCTCGTAGCGAATCCTCTGAGCATATTCCCTACCCTGTATTCTCTGTAAAATTCTACTGGTAATCCATATTGCCCGGCGTCTTTCCGTCCTTTCTTTCATAACTTCCAATATTTCGCTGTCCTTTATTTCCATCTTTAAATTTGCTGATTCGTCCACCAATATTTTTTTCCCTTCTAATTTTGCAATTTCCTCAAAACCAACTACTTATTCCCTCCTGATTTGTTCGTTTCTTAAAGTGGTTAAGATAATATAAAAATAGCTCGTTCTGAAAATTTTTTTGGTTTGTTGTAGTCTCTCCACTTGTTAACTCAATCTTTTCCAATGTTTTCCTCATTAATTGACGCTTTTCCATTTGTAAAAAGTATTTGGTTACCTTTTCGCCATGCAATCTCCACCTTAGTTTTTTGTTTGCAACTGTTACTCTTGCATTCATGTCCTCTAACCTTTTCAGTTCGTTTTTAACATGTCGTATTCTATAACCCCTTCCTCTTCTAACAAACATATATCGTCTTCAATCCCTCGAATCTTTCCTGGAGCTCTTTTACCTTGTTTCTCCTTTTGTTTGCTTTGGATTTACAATAGCCAACGGTTTCCTCTCTAATTTTAAATTTTAAAAATTCCCATAATCCAACTGGATTTGTGTTACTCCCAAATTCAGTTTTCGCTTCCTTCACAGTATTCGATAACAGCTTGTCGTATTCAATGTCTTCAGTTAGGTTATTGTTGAATTTCCATAATCCCGAACCTGGTTTCCAGTATACGTTACCTACCAACTTTAGTATTACCGCTTTACAGTCCGAATCACAACCTTACTTTATTGTACAATTTTTAACAGAACGCCTGGTCCAGGCCTCTCCGGGATTCTGGAGTACATCTGGATTCAGTGTTCAGTGTTCAGTGTGGAAAATTGCAGTACACCACCCTGAGTACTAAGCCTGGCTATCCTGCCAAAGCCGCCATCAGAACCAAGGAGGAAGGATGGTTACAAGGCAGGATCCATATGCCTCAGTGGTCGGAGGGGGCATCGAGTATTGCCGCAGCGTACCGGATGTCCTGGTCAGCTTCCGGTCCATACAGCATGTGTGATGGAAGTGCTGTGGTTAGTGCAAATTCGAAGTTTATTGTGACAAATAAACGATACAATTTTATGGCACGTTCAATAATAAAAATACAACGTTAAAGTCGACAAGCGCGACTAGTGAAACAAGATTTCGAACAAGTGACGCGAAAGTGATTATAGGTCAATTGTTCGCCGACAGTTGTTCGCCAGCAATTATTAGCCTAAACATTTATTCGCGTATGCAATTGTTCGCCTGTAATTATTCGGCTGTAAATTGATCGCCATAGCAAATGTTCGACATGCGCTTTTGTTCGCCTGATTAATTTATTAATGTATTAATGTATTAATTTATTAATTTATGTCAAATGACTAGAACATGCATAATGACAAAAGTAATCATAGAATAATAAACCGCAAAATTTTTATCAAGAAGACAACCAAAAAAAAACAAAAAATTTTCAATAATCAAAATTATGAGCAAGGCTGTGTAAATAATCGATCAAGAGTGGGTCTCCATATCGATTGACGATTCTCGAAATTCTTTTGGCGCAATTTCTGTATTATTTTTTAACTCATTATTTGTTTTCCCGCCACATACTGTATTGCTCAATCGATGCTTCATTGAGACTTTGCTCCAGCTTTAACGCATCGCAATAGAAAATCGTGGTGCACGACGACGATTGCCACGATTCGGACGACCGATCCATGTATCTTCAAAGTAATCGATAACTGGTTGAGCTTCCACGGGAAAAGCAACTTGATCCATTAAATCATTGAAAGAACCAATAACATTTTCGGGCGGAACATAGGCTAGCGATGACAACATTTTCATTTGTAAAGCAAAATCGGCATCATTTCGTACCGCTGTTGCAATCCATTTGCTTGGATTTGTCGATAAATGCATTGATTAAAATGAAAGAAGCAACCGCGTTGCATTACATCGGGAAATACGGCAGCAGTTGCATTGATCGCGGCCGCTTCGAAATCTGTACGGTTGGATCGAGGAGCAGTGGCCGGTTCGAGAATATACAATTGATTGAATAAACGCGTATATGTTGCGTTGGTGAGTCCAGCAATAAAACGTTTCCTATCATAGAAAGTCAAACAAAAACAACTTTTTGCTCGTTTTGGCAGCTAAAAGACGCATTCATTTCAATGAAACTTCTTATCAGTCGCCATCACATAACTTACTGTTTATTCTATGTATGGTAGTATCAAAGTGAGATGGTTGTTGTTGTGTCCAAAAATTTCATCAAATTTTACTTCTTGCATGCCGTCTTCCCGGACAGAATAACATCCCAATTCATTGAAATGCAACAAGCAAACAAAATACTAACAAAGTCCAATGATGTAGCAAGCTGTGCATAAAAGAAAGGTTATTTTTTAAGTTTAATAGTTGGCAAGTTGATGAAAGTTTACTTTGTGAGATTTCGCTTTGGGAACTTCTGTTAATGATAGAAATTCATTGGTAGCATAGAGAGGGGGGGTTGGAGAGATTTGACTGTCACTAGACTGGTTATTTTTGTATGACTAGTGCAGATTAACAGGAAGATCCTGTGAGAAATTAACTCATTTCAACCTGCAGTTAGCTACATAACGTCCACTATGACTACTAAACTTCCTGGAAGAGGCAGCGAACAAAGAACCATTTCAGATCGTTCATCTGACACATCAACTGAAGAAACAAGCACCGATAACGATCTAAGGATCCTTGTTCCAGATTCGGGTGAAGTACCAGTAAGTTTTGAGTTTTGGCAGATTTGCACTGCGTTTGATGCACAAAATCTTCTATATATTTCAGCCGATATTCAGCTTCAGAAAACTATGGCTATATTTGGGACCGGGGTTCCTTATGAGCATCGCTTATTTGGATCCGGGAAACATTGAGGCTGACTTGCAGTCCGGCGGAGTTGCAGGATATCAAGTGAAATTCAGATGTAAATAATTTATGTTAATTTAATGATAACTGTATTTTCGACATTTAGCTGCTTTGGCTTTTGCTCGTGTGTCATATTTTGGGTCTCCTCTTGCAAAGACTGTCGGCTAAACTGGGCGTTGTCACTGGAAAGGATATGGCTCAAATCGCTTATTACTACTATCCGCCAGCCGTCAGAGTGCTAGTTTGGCTGATGATGGAAATCGCGATAATCGGATGTGATATGCAAGAAGTCATAGGAACAGCTCTCGCGTTTTATCTGCTATCCAATGGAAAGTAAGTTGATGCCATAATCTGGCCTTGCACATTGTCTCTGTGACTTTGGCTTAGGACTTTGACTTCGACTTCGCCTTTACCTCCACTTCAATTTCATCTTCAACTTCTACTTCGACTACGGCTTAACTCGGCTCGGCTCCAACTCCACGCGATCAATGCGAATTTGAATGGAATTTCAACTTTAACTTCAACTGCAACTTCACTCTTCTTCATGTTAAATTTGACAACGACTCTGACTTTGACGTTGACTCGACAGTGACATTGACATTGACATTGATTTCACCAGTGAAAGTAGCATTCATATCGACTTCGACTTCATCTCCGATTTTGTACTTAGGATTATATTGAATATGTTATATTTTATTGGAATCGACATAGGGTTAACTTCTGCATATCTCCAGCGTAATTTAGCTGACTTTTTCAGACTTCCAATTTGGGCCGGTGTCATCATAACAATTGTTGATACGTTAACCTTTTTACTTCTCGATCGTTTCGGTTTTCGAAAGCTCGAAGCCTTCGTTTGCGTACTGATTGCAACAATGGCATTGACGTTCGGTTGTGAAGTAATAGCTATTACAACACTTATAATGAAATATTGAAAATAAGCTCTAAAAATTGTCCATTCAGTATATATATGTAGCTCCAGATCAAGTAAAGATATTAGAAGGTACGTTCATTCCATACGTTCCATATAGTCCGGCCGTGTTAATGCAAGCAATCGGGTTAATTGGTTCTGTAATTATGCCGCACAACTTGTACTTGCACAGTGCCTTAGTACAGGTAATTACCCACTGTATTTGACTATATATAGTGTATATATATTTCAACAGTATAAGAAGTCAATCCGCAGTCTCCATAAGCCAATCCGCAGTGGCTGCCCGAGCGAGGTCAACGCGTGATGCTCAGGTACCATTTTTTTTGTGCATGTCCAGCATTTAGACACTTTCATTGCATGGACATTTTCAAACTGAAATCAAAATACGCGCGCGTCCACCGACCGTAAATCCCTACCTGAGCATCATGTGTTGACCTCGCTCGGGCAGCCACTGCGGATTGACTTATGTGGACTGCGGATTGACTTCTTATACTGTTTTTCTGTAATCTATAAAACGTACCATTTTCAGTCGCGCAAGATCAACCGTTCGAACAAATCGGCGGTTGGCGAAGCGAACAAATATTTCTTCATCGAATCCGGGCTCGCTTTAGCCTGCTCTTTCATTATCAATCTGTTTGCAATGTCAGTTTTTGCTGAAGGGCTTCACAATGTCACGAATGCGCAAGTGGTAAGTCGTAGGATTATCAATATAGTGAATTTGGATGCGAATGTCTAATATTTGTCGCAATCTAAAAAAATTCCAACTACAGTTTTGACTACCGACCTCGCTCGCCGACGGCTAATTAAACGACTGAACAACGCTTTACACTCGCTTTAATTCAGGAAGAAAGATGCATTGCTCATCACAGTCCTCAACAAGGCGTGTTTCCCAACAACACCGACTTCGTCGATGTGAACATTTATTCCGGCGGTATTTTTCTCGGATGCCAATTCGGTGCGGTTGCTTTGTACATATACGCCATCGGAATTTTCGCAGCTGGGCAAAGTTCGACAATGACCGGTACATATGCTGGCCAGTTCATTATGGAGGTAAATTGGCTGACCATGAAATGGCGAACCTTTCATTGTTTTGTTGTTAGGGATTTTTGCATTTAAAATGGTCCCGGTTTCGAAGGCTCCTGTTTACCAGAAGTATCGCCATAATGCCAACATTGTTAGTGGCCATATTCGAAAGTATTGATCAGCTGAGCAAAATGAACGACTTTTTGAACACCATGATGGCTGTGCAACTACCTTTTGCCTTACTGCCACTGCTCACTTTTACCGCCAACGAGTCAATCATGAAAACCTTTCGCATTGGCAAGTATGCGTTTTTACTGTTTTTAGCAAGCAAATTTCCACTATGAACTGTCCATTTATAGTTCAATTTTATTTCAGGATTTACGCCGGGTTTTTCTGTTTGTTCATGGTGGGCCTTACTGTACTTAACTTGTATTTCGTCAAAACTCTTTTTGTGGCTAATGTTGGAAAAAGTTATGCGACATACTTGATTCTGGGCCTGATTTTCTTACTCTATTCTGTTTTCGTACTGTATTTGGTGAGCAACACATTTACTAGCTACACCCATTTGATGAAATAATTAACAAGATACTTTTAATATAGATGGTATATTGCGCAATGGCCATGGGATTTCGGTATCTAGACAACACATGGGTAAATATTTTTGACCATTAATAGCTTAACCAGTGCATTTTGTTAGTTATTCATATTTATCTTCTGCTGTGTAATTTAGTTTGGAAAGAAATTCTTTCCAGTTAACATTAACCTTCATGTTGACGCGCCTTGGTTAGGGGAACCACAGACGTGTCCTCCTTCATACTGTGAAACTGTTGCTGGTGTATCAACTACACGGTCCTGTGATAAAATCAACTTGCATTCATATGATGTAGCCTTGGTCGAGGAACCATCTGTTCCCAGCATTTCTATGAAAAATGAAATTGTTGATCACTATTAGTTATATGAATTATTTACTCATTTTTTAAGCACTTTATATATTATACATCGTTGCATTAGCATAATAAAAATTTGATTCAACTGTGCACACGTAAGAAAAGTTTCTCTCAAAAAGTCAGGCAGTAATGATTGCCTTGTCGAAGGTTAAAGAATGAGAGTGCAGTTGTGCCCCGGCAATGGAGAGGCAGTCGGGTGCAAAGATCTCTGCTGCCTTAGTAAGGCCAGTCAGACCAGAACTCCTTCTCTATTTATCATCGATCGTCGGTCGCTTTCCGCTTATTTTAATTCTATTTCCATCGAAAACTCACCCGGATTCGAATTCAGGCATTTAGCCTTGCAAGCGAGTGACTTACCACTACACCAAGCCCACTCTTCTAGTTCCATCTCTTACAAATATATCACTGCAAAATCTTCACTTTATTCCAAAAAAATATCAAACAAAAAGATTATGACACCGAAAACAAAAAAGCACGCTTGATCATGATATTTTAATTTTACGTCAATCGACGTTTATAATTTTGCCCACTTTAGGTTTGACCATTAACTTGGTTTGTTCGGGTGGCAGCACTTGTCGACGTTTCTTCGGAAGTTTGGCCCTGGCTTGAGCGTGTGAGTAGAACATTTCGAAATTGCTTACGATTACCGGCATGGGCAGCGCTAATGTTAGGACGCCGGTCAACGCGCACATGCAGCCCACTATCATCCCTGAAAGTACATTCATTTGCACTGACTAGTGATCTAACCAGCAATCACTGATTGGTTACCAATTTACCTAAGCTTGTTTTTGGCACCATGTCTCCGTACCCTGGAAAACAATAATAAGCTATTGAACGCTCGCAAACAATAACAAATGAGTGTCGCTTACCGATCGTACACATTGTTACGATAGCCCACCAGAGTCCGTGAGGTATCTGAAATTAAAACTAGGTCAAGCTTACATATCATTCGCCCTGTCTACAGTACCTTTTATCGACTTACCGAATCAAAATCGTTATACGGATTCTGACCAATCCTCTCTGCGTAATATATCAAAGCTCCGAATAATACTATTGCCAAAATGACGACGAAGACCAAAAGTAGCAATTCGTGAGCGCTAGCTTTAAAAGTTTGCATCAAGATTTTTAATCCAGACGAATGTTTAGCCAGTCGAAATAGTCTCATTATTCGGACAATGCCGATGATTTGAACGCTGTCGAAATTTTCACCGTCCCTCGTCCAGAAAAATACGAATATGTCGATGTACGTCGATACCGTTGCCATTGTGTCGATGATGTTCAACGGTTCTTTCATGAAAATCATTTTGTTGGGGCAAAATAAAAACCGTATAGTTAATTCGAATGTGAACCATATTAAACATATACAGTCGATGTACAATAAAATTGGTTCTGAACTCGACGCTTCTTTCCGCACACCGAACACCCTTCCGACACCCGGCACGTCGCTTTTGTCGGCCGGAAACATGGTCGTATTCATTAATCGAGGAATTAGGAAATTTGGTTGAGTTTTCAAACAAAATATTAACGTAGATAAACAAATAAAAAACACAGCAACTGTGGAAATAACCTAAAATATTAAAGGTGAACATCTCGTTGATTGTGCTCGCATTAGGTATGAACGCTTGTTACCCTTGCCGCGGAAGACGACCACGGTTGATCGAAGAGCATCCAAACTTTGGGTTTCAATCTTTGCCACCAATTTAAACTGCCCATGACGTAGTCGTCTTCCCATCCGAATTTTATAGCTAACTCTTCTTCGCTGTACTGTCTGTTGTCCAGACGTTCGATGACCGCCAACGTTTCTTGCGTATTTCTACAAAATATGTGTTTGAAGTAGCACGCTATAAAAACGGATTTGAAATCACAAAGAAAACCTAGGGTTGTGACCACTCATTTCGAAGCTAAGACCATTTCCTACCATTTCCTGATAAAAGATTAACAAAAAATTGCAAGCTTAAGGAGGGACTTTACTTATTAGTTAATTTCTCGATACTAGCTAGCCATTTTTTGCTTGAAAATAAATCCCAAATATCAAACAGTAAATTCAATGAAATCTCCGCTCAGTATTTTTACGTTTGAAAACTTCCGAAAAAACTAATTTTGAAAAAACCCCCGATGATAAATCAAACTTCCGGGTCCGATCACGGTTGGTTTGTTCGAATTTTGGATTTGTTATTTGCTTGGTTAGACCCCGAGTTTTGATACAATTTGAAAATCAATGAATGTTTTCAAGGTTCAAAAATTATTTGAAGTTAGTTGTAATTTCTACATTTTTGTTTTGCCAATATTTTGAAAATGAAATTTTCCTATTACGATGAGGAAAAGTTCCAGAAAGTGTAACATTTCTACTCGATGCGCAAACAATATTCGCCAAAACTTAATAACTATATGTACACATTGTAAAAATAAAATATTTTTGCTTCGACCTTTTCCCCTTTTTGTCAAGTTCACAGATTGTACAACATGCGAATGCAACTCGATAGGAATATGGTCAATATTTAGTTATTCGCCGGTTCTAGTGTTTCATTAGGTTTCATTCGGTCATGCGCATGGGAGAAAGGGTTGATTAAAATATTTTTAAATTAAAACAAAATTTCCAAGCGGACAATCGGCCCAAACCTGTGCTGGGTGTACGTCATCCAACAGCATGGTTCGACTTGATTGGAATCAAGGCCCCAAAATTCCAATTCCTCTTCGAACAGCGGACCGCACACGTTGAGCGGGTAATGTAATTTTCCTGAAATGAAAATCCTAAATTAAATACGTACGTATAAAAAAAAGACGATTAGCAATCGACCATCGAGTTCCTGTTGGAGTAGTAACAGGATGTGCAGAGGCTGGCTGTAGTATAAAAATTCCCATTACAAAAAAATTTATCAGGAAAATTAAATGGTGTCCGTTAATGTTTCGGTTTTACGTCCCGAACGGTTCAACAAAAGTGCCCGAATTAAGCTCGATTTTATATCATTCGGGCAATTAAAAAGGACGATTCCGGGTCCAATGGAAGAAATCCATAGCACCTTTCCCGCTTTTTTATGGTCGAAAAATCGTGATTGACGATCTCACAATTTTCAGTGTGTAATATTTCCAACGTTGATAAATGGCCAGCATTTGATACCAAGATAGGAAAACAATATAAATTATACAGAGTAAATGAAAAAAAAGAAAACGAATAAAACTAAAAAAGTATTATGTTCATTAATTAAAAAAACGGAAAATCGGCTTAATCAGGCGTCGATGTTTGTCGGGATGAATTCATCACAAAAGCGTGAATAACTATGGGATTTTTGGCATGTTTACAATTTTGGCACGTTTCGGCCTTTTGTAGGCACATTTTTCGTTGCAGAAATAGAATTTCGAGCACATTTCGGTTTCATTCATTAACCGAAAGCATCCATTGCTCATCGCGTTAATATTTGATGCGTTTCATATAACGTGAACCCTGGGAGATAAATTCTTTCTCGAATAGCCACTTTAGAAAATCAAAAACCACCGACCAAATGGCTGGCACTTAGAGAGCTCGAAATTTAAAAACACAGAAAAGCCCCCCCCCCCTGTCTAGAGCACAAAATTGCCCGAAAGCTCGCTGTTCATTCTCTTTTTTTGTTTTCAAAATGCTTTATGTTACTCGCGATAAACGTTTTCATTGTTTATCCGACGAAATCTGGACTTAATCTCAGCCGAAGACAAAGCTCAGCCGTCTATCATTCGCGTGGCTGTTAATAAATTCAAATGTGATAAAACACAAAATGGCATTTGCGTATAAATTATTCATGTAGAATAAAGAAAATAATAAATCATGGTCCGTTTGTTTTACATCTCGAAGAATCTGTATGTTTTTCAATTGCAAGATGTTGCAAATTTTAGTCTTCCCCTTTTACATATCGTACAATGCATAGATTTTTTGAATATACAACATTTTGAAATGTCGGTCCCACACTTTTTGATCTCGGAGAAAGTCAAGTGTTTTCATCACAAGGAAATTCGACTCTCCGCTTTTTATGAAACGAATTTTTCTACGATTCTGTCAATCGGAAAAAATAAAAGTGATAGGTAAATGAAGATTAATAAACGTCGCCTACCGAGTTTCGGGAAAAGTCGAACTGTGCGTGAGTTAAATAAAATCGGGGTGGAAAGAGAAAGTGAGAAACGATTTTAAAACGAATTACATTTTTATATTAAAAAAAGCCACAGCAAAGCTTTGCAGCAAATCCCGAATGATTAAAAACAAACAAGATATTCGACAAAAATTTGTACTTGCCATTTTATTGTGAAAGTCGGCTGTTAAATGAAAACATAAACTTCAAAGAGGGAAAATTAATTTCTATATTTTTCCTCAGTTGGTCGAAAAAGTGAAACGTGAAAATTACTTTTTATTCATTTCCTACAAGAGATGTATATTTGAACGGGAAAAAAATTAGATTTTTTTTGCGCCGCGCCCTCCTTCTACGAAAATAAATCATGTGGGAATTAATTATTTGTCATTCGTATTGAAAAAGCTAAAAAAAATTCTTTTTTACGTATTAAACAGTCGCAAATTGTCAAAAAATGTGATCGACATTCCCAACGAGTTTTACGGCGCGTGTTTGGCCATAAATCGCTCCAAAAATTGATTCAGGATTTTTTGTGTTTCACAAACTTTATATTTGGTGTGCTTTCGAGACGATTAAAGGGCATAAAAGTAAAACGTAATAAATAAATAGGAATAGAAAAGGAAAGGAAAAAAGAAAACCGAGCCACAGGTTCAGTAAGTCGCCGCTGGCTAAGTACTGTATCTTACCTGTACGATAATAATTGAGCACCTGTGCGAATACATCCGGATGACGGTCGAAGAAATATTCCCTCAATACCGGATCGTAGTTCACTAAATTCTCTGTTAATTTCGACAGTCTGGTGGCTGGAATTTTTTTCAGTACGTGCTTGTAAGTTTCGTGTCTAATTCCGCCGACATTCAAGATAATTCTATTATCCAAATCCAAAGCCATTCGCAAATAAATAGGCTTTTCTCTCGTCGGCGAGGACCGAGATTTACTTCGCGAATCTAAGGTGAGCCGCTGATAGACTTTTGGAACAAAAAAATTTTTATTATCCCATCAAATTGAGATTTCGAAAATTGCATAAATTACGACAATTGTAAAACGGTTGGGCTCGTAAATTTATATATCAATCGAATAAAAATGCTCATAATATTGTTTTAACGGCTTCGTCGAAGCGCGAGCTAAAAAAGTGGCGGAACCTTGCAAACAAGGAGGTGTTCATTCGTTCACGAGTGAAAAAAAAAACATCTCGCATTGTCGTCGACCACCTCTGGAACTCGAAAGGCGCGTCGGACGGACGATGACGACCCTAAACATGCTGCGGTTAGCAAATTGGCGTCAAATTGAAGTAAGCGGAGCGCAGTTGAGGAAGGACAAAGTGTCACCGAACCAACATTGCTCAACGAAGGCGACCACCGCAGCACGCACAAACGCTAAAAGGTTTCGTTTCGTGGAATGATTGATGAGATGGCGTCACAAGAATTGGTTCTACTATATAACGGTCGAGCGTCGGAGCGGAGGGCAATAGTGATCCAGAATGCGAGACTGAGGAACACCACCGCAGCGACAGCAGTAAGCGTAACGCGCACGTTGTAAATGTTATAATGCTCACGAATCAACGATGTATAACATGAGAAGCAAACATTCAATGTCTCATCCCTTTCCGACTTATGTAAATAGATTGTCAACCATGCGCATTTCTTAGACAAGTTTGTTGATAAATTTATAAATTGAAGAATTAGAAAGTCTGAGATATTCGGGAAAACATCATAAACCGTCGAATTGGCGAGCGAAAGAAGGAAGTCTGAGAAACATATGAATGAATCAGCAACCTGTTTGGTGCATTGTATTTAACAATCTGTAAGCCAAATCCAATCCATCCGATATGAAGGAAGTTGAGGCTACCTAGCGAGCGAGCATGTTCGGTCTCTTATTTATCCTTGAATTCCATCACTTTTTATTTGCAGCGCGCAACGCGAGGAACCCACCCAGTTTGAACCCCCAGGCCACTGGGTGTCGAGCGAGCAACAATCCACTACACCAGCATCGCCCATCTGTCCTTGACATATTTGGACATACATACCTACATTTTTGTTTTGGTTGTTTCTTATAGTATTGCGAATTTCTTTTTATCATTCACAATGAAATTCTGGTGGGAAATCGCTTTGGGACGTAGATAATCAAATGAAACGACATTTTCATTTGTTAAAATGTCTTTTTTCTGTTTTTTACGCGATTTTAAATTACTTTGAAGCCTTTAGTCATCAAATTAATCAACTGTCGTGTTGGATTATTATTTTTCAATGTTGATCTCTTTGTTTCTCATTTAAACACAGAGATTAAAACAGGAAAAGGATATTTTTTGCTTTTTCATCAAGAAAAATGTTTATTTAAATTAAAATTAAACATGTTCACCGAGTCGCCGGTGGATGAAAATTCCGTAGGAGATTATAATCAAATATTTGTCGAACTTTTTTGCTGAAATGTTGTTACAATCAATATCCGATAATCCGCGCGAGTCGGTAGTTTTAGAGGGGAGGGGGGGTGGGGAGGGGAGAGATGAGACTGGTGTTTTTAATGTTGGATTAATGAAATAAAACACTACTAATCTTCTCTGTGCCAACTTTATGTGCTAGATTGGACTTTTAAGAGTGGAACTCGTTTACGTGTATATGAACGACTTTTTTCTTTTAAAAATAGACAGTGAAGAAATTTGATCGTTTCAGTATGAGACAGACATATGAGAAAGAAATCGTTTTGATCGTTTCAGTATGAGAAAGAAATTTGACACTTAAGTATCAATGAAAATTGAAGGGTGACTTTACTCTTTGGTGTAACTGATCTCATGGATAAGTATGATGCATGATACGTCCAATAGCTAGGACAGTTTATAGCTCAATGCTTTTATATTATTTTACTTTCTTACAATATTTAATTACTCATCGAGCACAAGTTATAAGCCGATTAATTATAGGAACAGTTTCGTACCAAAAGTTAAACATAGATTCATCGACTTCAACGAGTCGTTGAATTTCAGCTTCAATATATAAAGCAAGTGGTGTTGCCAGTGAATACCTCGACCACAGTAATTGATCGCCTTCTAAACTGTTTGGATTACTAAAAACAAAATTTCGACATGCGAAAATATACTTCAAACAAAAAGTTCGATCTAAGTATGCTATATACCTTGTTTTGACAAAATTTTTAATTTGCTGAGACAATAATCTTGTTATTGATAAGTCATTGGTCGTCCAGTTCGATATTTCTAAGTCTATTCCGAGAACCGAAGCTGATTGAAACAATAAAGCGATGTCTAATCCATGTTGTGAATCATCTCAAATATATTGTAAGTTCATTAGGGAGAATGCTTGAAACGGCAGAAGTATCAGTTACCTCGATAGGTTTTTGAGTCCACACATTCTGGTAAATGCGATCCAATCAATGGATGCTTGTGATCAAAGTGATATAAGTAAACAGGAAGTCCTGCTTTAGCATAGATTTCCGCTTCCAAAAGAACTGGGGCAACAATCATGAAGTCGGACATGACCTACAATCCAAAGGACAGTTGAGATATTACATTTAAACCATATCGGAATACCTGTTAAACATCTCCATATACCCTATCCCCATCCTAATCATCATCCCCATCCCTCTTCCCATATCCCCTTCCCATATTCCCGCCCCATAACCCCGCCCCATAACCCCGTCCCATATCTCCGTCCCATATCCCCGTCCCATATCCCCGTCCCATATCCCCACATCCAGATCCAGATCCAGATCCAGATCCAGATCCACTTCCCCATCCACATCCACATCCAGATTCACATCCACATCCACATTCACATCCACATCCACATCCACATCAACATTCCATATCCACATCCATATCCACATTCATATCCAGATCATCATATACATACATACCGAGCTCAACCTTAACTGTCAATTACTTTAGTAAATTGTTTCAATTTGTAAGTTTTATTCATTTCTTCATGATTTGCAAAATATTTCATCTCGATCGCTTGATAAACAAAATCCGTGTTGTTGAATAACGATTTTGGCACCATCGCTTCCCAGTCGACCAGTGTGTTGTTTTCGTCAAAGTATGGAAATTCGCGAGAATGCTTTGGGGCAACATGGAATTCAAGTTCATCTTCGCCATCGACACTTTCCTGTAATACTGCAAAAAATATTCCAACATTGAGATTTGCTTGGAGGAAGATTTTCTGCACGACATCACACAGAAAGTCTACTGAACAAAAACTGCAAACGTGCTTGCGTGACGTAAATTCCCAATGAAGGTCCAAATGGCGCATATTGAATGCAACTGAGTCAGGCATTCCGCAGTGGTCGTGCCAATCATTAACGGCTTATTGGAAAAGTTTGTCAATAAGCTCCTCGGCGTATCTGGTAATATGCTTTCGTTTAATCTGTATCCGTCGATTACAGGCGTCATTATTGTAATAATCGCATGATTTAAGGGCTGAAAGAAATTTTAGAATCCAGTGTTATTTCGAACTGTATTGAAGAAATCTTGATTACTAAGAGCCGAGAATTTCGTTTATTAGCCTCAAACATCAAATTGGTGTCTCTTGTAATGGAATTCCAAGCTCTTTTTATTTCAACTATCGAACTGTTCTTCAAACATGCCAAGTAATGCTCAGATGAGCATCGAAGTTTGGACAGTATGTATTCTGAGTTAGTCTTCGTACGGTCTATGCTTACAGCCCACGGTGCCAGGCCTGATCCACTTCGAAGCATTAAGTTTTGGAATAACCCTAAAATATGGTGGAAAGCTACTTGTGAACATGAAGATCACAAATAATTTGCGTACCATTTGATTTGGGTGACATTGCCAGCAGACTTGCACTCGCAGCACCGGCACTTTCTCCGGCTAACGTTACGCGACTTGCGTCTCCATCGAAATGATGGATGTTCTTCTGAACCCATTTCAAAGCTAACAGCTGATCTTCTAGACCGTAGTTCCCTGGCAAGGTTTCATTAACTAAACTCATGTACCCTAAAACGATGCTTATTTTAAAATATCCATGGGCAAATTTCGTAGGACGTGAGGTGTACCGAATGGTCCAACTCTGTAATTGACAAAAACTGTTACAATATTTTCGGAAACAATGTTGTTGATGGTCCCTTCCACAGGGAACATGTTAGCCCCGTCACCGTGAAATGAACCTCCATGTAGCCAAACAAGCACTGGATAAAGTAGGGATTTTGGCTTCGTCTAATAATTTGTAAAACAGATTGTTACTCTACTGTATTGTTAATCCCTGGTACTGCGAAGGACTCGCCTTGTATGGAACGATGATATTCAAATATAAACAATCTTCACTTTCTTTTTCGTCTGATGGGAGAAACTGTATGCACCAAGGCTTGTGCTCAGTGCACATTTTTTGTTTTGTCCATGGTGAAGGCTCGACTGGATACTAAAATTGAACAACTGTTCTGACGGATGAAGATGGACAGTTGCAAAGCTTAGTCTCCCTATTAAGAGCTGTCAACCCAGAATGGAACGTGTGGCTAGCCCAAACTTGCTACTACGCTAATTATCCTGCGAAAGTCGAGCACTTATTTCCCAACTAGCTACATTAAAGTGCACGAGACTAGCAATGATTCCAACGGGGTTCGAACCCAGTTCGCGAGGGTGTCAAGCGAGCGACATTCCACAGCGCCAGCTACCACCCTTTAACTGTTGCTAAATGTTCAATAAAAATTGACTTTCTTGTTTTAATTACTTCAAATCTGAATTCATTTAGAGGTGGTTCTGCGTATGGAACACCGAGAAAAACCTCGGCGCCAAATTTATCAGTTTGCGATAATTTTCCTAAAACTTGACCATACGTGGTATTTCGCAGTACATAAACTCCTGTAGATTCGCCTGATGAACAAATTTGTAAGGCGACTTTGAATAGAATAAACGCGGTCAATAATATTTTATGCAACATAGCGGAGGGAGATCACGTTTCAACTTTGAGCCAATTTTTCGAAAAACTTTACGTTCAAAGTGTACGTCGGAATGTATTAGCAAGTTTACGACATTGCAACAGCTGACTAATTCAATCGCTCATAGTCTCGTTCACGTTTAACATAAAATCTGAATACATTTTTGGAAAGTTCAGTTGCATCAGCAAACGATTACATACCCATTTGCACTCACGTTGCACGTTCATGCCCTTATAAATTTGATCGTGTAAAGGATTCACCCAATTAAGGTTCTAATAAAATACAGTATCTGTAATTGTAAAGTTGAAATTTACCATCCATATTCAGATAAAGATTTTTTAGCATGCAAAGCACTCTGCTTTCTACCTGAATCGTAAAGTATGCTCAGAATTCAATATCTGAATACCGGATGTAAATTTTAACCTTAGGATTACTGTATTTTTATTCCCAGTTGCAAAAAGACTGTAGGAACAGATTAATATTGCTGAAAAAATTAAGTTTGGTAACGCCAGGGTAACCAACTCTGCTGACTTTAATAAAAATATAGATACAATAGTTAAATTAGTAACCAATCGTTTATCATCTACAAGCACCAAGTTCTTGATTATTATCGCAAAGTTCCAAGTTCGTTTCAACGTCAGCCCATTTGCACCAAAAACAAAAATCCCAAAGAAGAACCATGTAGGAAAAAACGCAGCACATTGCTTAAATTGTAAAATAAATTTAGAAAAATTAAACAGATACTCTTCACTGGTTTCCTTAGGTCTGGTAGTACTCTTCGCCGAGCCGCTATTAGCACATTTCGAGCATGCGAAGTTGTGAAATAACATCAAAGAAAACTATGAATCGCAACAAAGAGCGCAGTTTAATGGAGGAAATTTACGAAAATGAATTGTAATAAAAGGTTCAAATGTCATATCTCAGTTAAAATAAAATGATAAACTTTCCAATGGAACTGATTTCCGATTTCAATGTGATTCCTATTCATAAATGTGGCTGGCAGTAATACGCCTAGCTTTTTAACTGGAATCCTGTCTCAATGGACCTGGACTAAAAGTAAAGTAATCATAAAGTTGAGATGTACAATCCGATTCAGGTATTGATTTTCGAGCATGCTATTCGATTCCGATGGACGCGGTCGGTTGACCGCGTCATTCTACACGCTAAAATGTCAGTAACTGAATACGGATTGCAAATTTTAATTCCATGATTACTGTACTTCTATTCCACGCTTGGCAATAGACTAATAGTAGCACGAAATCTTACAATGAATAAGGCATACGAATAAGATACCCAAATTCAGCCACGAAGCTACTTCGGCTTCATTGAGCGCATTGTAATTAAAAATTGTACTCCAATACTTGAAACATTTTGCGGATATATGAATTAAAATCGCACATGCTATAATATCCAAGCTACATAGCACAATGTAGATGCAGAAAAATATTTTTCTGATTGTTTCCGCTGATTTCTTCAATGATATCAATCCTACACATGTTGTAGCTGAACCGAACGCACCGATCCAAATTCCGATACCATTTTCGCACGAATTCTTTTCATTTTGCGCAACTATCTGTGAACATAGCCAGGCCAAAATAACCACCATAGATGAAAATAATAACTGAATAAGCCACAATGAAAAAAGTTCCTTTTTATAGTTTATTAACGAATCCATCAGGTATCTTTTACAAATGATCGAATGACAAATTTGGTATACGAGAAAAATATAAACACTGAAGACTCTCAATTCGTTCTTTTGTTAAACACGCAGGTGAATATCCACGGGTTCGAAATTGATGTCTCTTTGAAACTATATTTCTACTATTTCATTGGTTTATCTATTGAGTCCCCATAATCCTACACATTTTTTCCGAAATTCGTATAACATCATAGCATGTGATTCACAACAAAACGCTTGTTGTGTGAACGACAAAGGGAACTATGACCATCTCATGGTATTTTGCAATTCGCTTCATTTTTCGTAATTTGAACCTGAGTAGAGGTATCGTGCAAGTTTTTCTTCTTAAAATAACACATTTTTTGTTTTTTATGAATTTTTTTAGAACTATAATTTTTACTATTTTTCCTGTCATCGAGATTTTTCTTTTTTTGCTTGCGTCGTCGCAATACAGTTAGGCATTGTTACATGAAAGGGAGTGAATAATTAAATTTACATGCTGTTTCGAAATTCAATTTTTTCAATTTAAACACTAATCAACAAAAAAGTCTAGCTTAAATCAAATAAATAAATAAATCTTTTTTCTGTTCACACATGTTGGGCTTGTAGTACTTGATGATTTTATTACCAAACAAAAAATTTGTAATATTTATCAAAATAACAATTAATAATTTTTGCACGAAACATTAAAGTTCTTGGGCACCAATTTCTTCATCGACGCTAAGCTCCGGCTTCGTTTCCACTTCCACCCATTTGCACCAACAACAACAATCCCAAAGAAGAATAATGAAAGAAAAAACGCAGCACATTGCTAAAATTAAAAAGAAAATAGTTCATACAAAAACAGTGAGGAACAAAAACTTTTAGAAACTAAGACAATCGAAATTTCTTTGGAATTGCTTGGAATGTGATAAAATTTGCTTAAATTCGGTAAAATTGCTCTTAAGATGGTTCGTTCAAACTGTTTTGACATTAAATTTGACTAATTGAAAATTTGATAACTTTCATAGGAGGTTAAACATGTGCATTTTCTTCTCCATGTAAAAGAATGGTACTTGCGTATAAAAAGTGACGAAAAGTTCATAAGGAACATCAATTTTCGTGCATAAATTGTTAAATGTCTATGACAATTTGCATTCGATTTTTAGATCATTTTAAATTAATAGCCATCAACGTGTCTGTCTCTTTTGATTAATATCTTTAATGACAGTTCTCATCGTGATAGTGAACAACGAAAAGGGAACGGAGTGCGGCTACTATTCGAGACTATAATGTATCAATGCCCATAAGCTTTTTTAGGTCATAAAACTTGCACGACACTTCGTAATACTTACCATGAATAAGGCAGACGAATAAAAGAGCCATGTTTAACCACGAAGCCACTTCGGCCGCTTCGAACGCATTGTAATGAAATACGGCGCTCCAATATTTGAAACATTTGCCGGATATATGGATTAAAATGGCGCACGCTAAAATATCAATTATGCACAGAACGATGTACAAGTAGAAGAATAGTTTTCGTTTTATTTCCAGCGATTTTTTCAACGATATCAATCCGAGACACGTCACAGCCGCGCCCAAAAGGCCGATCCAGATTCCGAGACCATTCTCGCACGAATAATTTAATCTTTGCGTAACAATCCACGAGCACGCGCCGCCCAAAATAATCGTCACCGCCGAGAACAATAATTGAGTAGTCCACACTGAGAAAAGCTCTTTTTTCGAGTTTATTAACGAATCCATGAGAGTCGAGCGTTGTACCCGCTACTGAATGAAACAAAATTTCAAATGTGACGAACAGCGGGCACGCAAAAAAAATCACCACAGACTCTCGCGAAATTGAATCTCAGCCAATTGACTCGTTCGACGACGATTTTTGGGGCGAGTTCAGCAAAATGTAAATTGAAACCCTTTTCAGTCTCCACTTTGAAAAATGCATAGCAATCTACACTTTCATCATCTTCATCATCATCAGAGCCGCACAATAGCCGAACCAAGAGTCGACCGCCACAGAGGTTAGGGTTAACCGAGTGCAATTGTGTTTGTGCTCGTTTCTCCGATGGCTAAGTCGATTTATGAACCAAGAAAACGATGATTGGAGACGATTTTCAATAAGATTGAGGAACATTTGAGATTCGACGGTGCCGGATGTGCGCGTAACCTCGAAACAATGTTCGAAGATGATGATTCGAGGAAAAGCGGAAAACGTTTTTTCAGTTTCTTTTTTTGCGACGATGAAACTATTTCCAGTCGAAAACAATCCACTAAATCCTTTTCAATGGTGCTCGTTTCGCAAAAATCTTTTCAAACTTACCCCATTGGCTGCAATTCGACGAGATTTCTCCATTGCCATTCGCACACTACGTTCTGCAGCGCTCCGTACGAAAAATACTTTTTTAGTCGATTTTTTAATTCTGCTATTAGATTTTATTTCCGCCCGTATGTCTTTTAAATATTTTTTATCCATTAGCACCATTGATTTTACCCCAATCAGCGTACATGACGACCGACGGCGCGAGAGTCTCATGAACGCGAATTCTTTTTGTTGGAAATCTTTTCCAAAAAAAAAGTATTTCCAGTGTTACTCTTATCTTATTTTGCTTCCTGAAAAGCAAATCGACCCGCCTGGCTCGTGAGAAACAAAACGCAATGCATAATTTTTCAGAAAAAAATATTCTCATGAGAGTTTTTACGCTCGACGAGTAATTACCAATGTTTAACTGAGGGTTATTGTTTTGAAGAAAAGGAGTTTAGTCTCTGGAAAAATAAATTTTGATATATAACGACATGACGGCTTAATTGTAGCTTATTGAAAAAAAGAAAGTAGTCTCAGTGACGGACGAATCAAGAATTGCATTTGTAATAGTCGATCAGTAGGGAATGACATTGTCGAAGACGACATTTTTGAATTGGACACTAATGAATAGGTGCTGACTGCGATAATATTTAACTTGTTGGGATATTTTTGCAAGCATACAAAATGACTTAGACTGTATCAGGCTTTCTCAATATTAGTCAACTTTTCAATTTTCTTCACGAAGTCAAAGTAGAATGGAATGTTTTCGAAACATCTGCTTTGATCATCAATCTTGTTATGCTGTAAAATGCGGCAATTTTAAAAGAAAGAGGTTTGAAAACAAAAACTGAAAAAGCATCAAACGAACAAAGTGAGTAATAAATTGCACAGAATTGAAACTGAAAAGAAATAAAGACAGACCGTGTTTTTATGCTTATAAAATTTTTCTCATGAGCAAAAATACTAAACTAAGGATGAAAATAAAAGCCGACATGATGTTTACGTGCAACATAAAAACACAATCGATACAACAACACAATCAAAAACTATTCATTGAAAGTTACGGAAATTTAGAACTATTAATCAAATATTCTGGTATTCAAAATTAAAAATCACAGGATGTTGATGCAAACTTATAGCAAAATTTAAATTTTTCCTGGTAGTAGACAACAAAGTTGTTGTTTTAAAAGTTGTGCAAGTCAATTTTTTTGTTTTTCGAGCTTTTGTTCTCATTTTTCACAAGCAAACCTGGAAATTGCCTTAGGAATGGAACATTTATCCGTTAACCTCGCGTCCGAAGAAAGTATTGTCGATTATTCTGTCAATTGTGCTAATTCGCGCCCTGGGCATGACATTTGTTGGTTCGAAATATTACCAATCGTAGTCCTGAAAAAATCCTGCTCCTTGCGCCGTGCGATAAGGAAGGAGTTCGATACGAGTCCGTGCGCAAAAGTTGGTTTAATATTTCAAGTTGTTTTTCAAAAACGTCTATGGTTTCCTGTATACAATGAGCAAGTATTGTTCCTGCGCCACAATTTTGCGAAAAAACGAAATTGGTCCGTTTGTGCGAGGATATTATTCGTCGAAACGACACTCGGATGTCTTATTGTTCAAGTGGTACGTTCGACAAGACGGCAAAAATCTCGCGTCTGTAGAGATTAAAACGAGTGAATTCAACGATTGCGTTCCACTGGTTTATCTTCTCGAAAACTGCCCAAAAAAGTCGCTGAAGATCGGTTTGAACGATTGCGAGGATTCTCGCTGAATCCGCTGATTTGTCGCGAAGGTTTGACGCGCGTTAAAATCAAAAATTTCAAAAACAAAAATTTACGATTCGACAAATGCAAGTCGAATTGCCGACCAGACGTCGAGATTATCGCATTTGCAATTGGAACGTTTCCATGTTCACAAGGACGGCTTCCTTGCGAAGTGCGACTTCATTGCACCGACACTGCAGAGCATTTGATTCAGATTTGTGCTGTACGATTTGCAGCTGCTCGTTAACGGCTTGCGTTTGCTGACCAAAGTTACAAATCTGAATTTGGAATGTTTGATCGGAGATAATATAGGCTGTTTTCGATTGGTCGATGCTAACTTGCTAGTTATATGCAGGCGCATGAATAATATCAAAGTATTGTGCTTGAGAGGTCAAACTAAAATTATATCCATTGGTGTCCATTTTTGGCTGCGATCTACTTCTGGCCGTCGCAAGCTAGTCCAATTGTGTTTGGATTGCGCGCTTGTAGACGATGGTATCTGTGAAGGCTTGAAATATCGTGAGGACGATTCGCCAGTGCTGCACATTTCTGCCAACTCTTCGTGTGTTTGTCAATCTGAATTGCCTCGTTTTATTATTGGTGGCTAAACTGCATATGCATTTTTCAGCTTGAATGACAGCGACATTGACGACGAATGCAACGACATGAGCATTGGGGACGAATGTTTCATTAAACATTGGAGTTTGATGAGGATGAATTTTCTACTTAAGAAAGCATGGTGACACATGAAGTGTTTGTTTGGAACTTTTCTTCAAATTTCTAATTGGATAATTGTGTGAGTATTTGTCATGGTTTATTTGCATGAGTAAAATAAAGAATGATGAACCTTGAGTATTTATTTATTCATCATGATTGTTTTTACAAATTCAGATTCGGACATCATATGTTCCAACTGAGTTGGTTATTCCTAATGAGTCGAGTGATCGAATTTTCGACCCGCTTCTGTGCGGAGCAATTTTAAATGCATTTTCAACGATAATCCATAACATCTCATTAAGACTATTTCACTCCAGGGAAAATGAATGTCGGATGATTTCTAAGAGCGTATGAATGTTTAGCCAGTTTCTGTGTGTATTTGTCGAAGAGGAGTTGCTTGTTATCGTTACAAAGTTTGAAACACAGGTTATGAAGTTGCCGCTCATGGTTCCTGTGATTCCACTGAAATTTAAATTCGACCATGATGAAGATGATGCCATCTCTTATCAAAACATCCTTCCTTCCAGTTCAACTTCTGCTAATGTATCCGATTATAAAATTATCACTTGTTCATCATGGGATGGGACAACTTATCCAGCTTTGAAGTTGTCAATGATCTTTTTAACAATAGCGTGTGTCGTGCCACACAAGCACGACTTATCAGCATTCGTATTTCGATCACTATTAGTCATAGGCAGCGGCACTCATCTCATATGGGGAATGCAACTATGTTCCCCGGATATCATATTTTGGAACTCACTATTCGTTGGAGTTAACATGGTTCATTCTGTTTTAACTACATTCCGACTAATACCTTCTCGGTACGTGGCTTCTATAACTACCTGCCAATTAAGGTGCAATTGATTTAATGATTTTCAGGCTCACTAAGGAACATGCCGCAGTGTATGATGAACTATTCGATGTATATAAAATTAACAAATCCGATTTCAAAAGCTTCGCAAAATTAGCAAAGGTTTCTGATTACTCAGAAGGGGAGGTGTACGCTAAAGAACAGATGACACTGGCTGGAACCAAACTATCCTTGCTTATCAGTGGAAGGTACATCAGTGTACAACTAAATTAGATCGTTCTAGCTAGTATCCTCGAAATTCACCTCAACTGTGCGTTATTTTAGATACATCGTATCATATCGCGGTTACTTTTTGTATGACATTAAACCGTTCGAATTTTTCGATTGCCACGAATGGACCTGGACGTATAACTCAGCTGAAACAATAAATCCAAGATTTCAAGTAAATTATACTCTGGGGCATCACTCTTCTGATGATGGTGAGCACACCATGATCAGCATTCCCTCCTCATTTGCAGGTGACTTTGACAGCGGCTGAACCCTGCAGAGTCATGGTATGGTCGTACAGCAAAATGGACAGCGTGGCACAGAACCTGCCAAATTTCTACAACATTCTACAGCTGATGGTATCGTCGAACGCCTTAGAGCAATTGTATGCAGTTGTAGAAATGAATCAGAGAGACTATACAACTCAACACACATTTCCAGTTCCTGTTGTAGGTAATGTGTAAAACTTTTGCGTACTTATCTGTTGCATGTACTGGTAAACAAGTTGTTGAAATTTTATTGTATCGGAACACAGATAAGTATGATTCTGTAAAGAAAAAGCTAAAACTTTGACGACATATGGGTTTTTTTGGAGTCCGGATTGAAAGATGGGAGTTAGTTACATTGTATTACAATGAATTTATTGCGCGAACCGTTTCTCATTGGCGACTATTGCAACGTCTGTAACTCTAGCTTCGGAACAGTAATCGACGAAAATCACATTAATCTGATATATTCTACTGATCGCATCCACAAAATCCGCAAGCGACATGCTTGCGTTCTTCGACAAGTCGTTCATGTTATTAGCTTTCGGATTCGAAAACGTAGCTAATTGCCAAGTAAGCGTGTAAGAAAGTAAAAATAAACGATCTTCTGTTCCGTAGTTGGCTTTCAACTTGTCAAGTTGATCAGATTGCATTAGTGATAATATATCAGTGTTGGAATAATCATCGAAGTATGGTCGATTTCGCAGGAACCCGTAGGCTGCGCGTGTATTATCTAACGCGAAGTCGTGATTGTATACCACCAAAACCTTCGGTCCATAGTTGACAAGATCATGTAATTTGATTCTAGTAATTGAATCATTGTGATAATTTTCAGTGTTCAAAACGAAATCACCTAACACCGATCTGATAAGCCTCGACAAGCGTTCGTGTAAAATTGGCCCATTGACAGCGTCGAAGTTTGATTCGCAAAAGTGACTGAACCGTAAAATTACAAACTCCTTATCAACGCTTTCCATGAACAGCTTGGTCAGGTATAAGATCCTCGAAATCCTCGGTCCGATGTTATCGTGGTAAAAATGAAAGTCGTTTGTACCACCTTCTATCTGCGGCCAATAATACGGACGTATGTCAAAATACCGCACTCCGTTATTCAGCTGATCTAGCATATTTTCGTTTTGAGTTTCTGCATATTGCTTGATTAGAATCCCTGGGATAAAGTCTGGAGCTTTTTTGCAGCCTTCCTGCAAAGAAAACAGAATTAGCTAGCGACGTCACTGTGATACGATATCTAACAGATATGATATCTAACATACCTTAACACGAAAATCTGATAGACTATATGCTCCAGCATCATGGCTCCCCGGTAACGTCAGCTGCCACAATGGTCTATCCATGATACCTGGTGTGAATTCCATCCATCTTTTTCTATCCCTTATCAAACTAGTTGTAATACCACCGTCGAATGTTAGCACAGCAACATCATTGTTGGCAACTATAGAGCAATGTGGACATGATGTAAATGGCAACTTTCTTTCATGCAACCAGTCAACAGTTTTGTTTGTTGTGTCTACAAGCCCTACAACTATCACCAGGTCATGCTCGTTTCGTTTGAATGTCATGAACACTTGGCTATTGCTGTTGATAGCAACTGTAGCTGTAGAATCAATGCCACTTTGCAATTCTTTACTCTTGCCCCAAGATATTTTCTGCTCGTTTATCTCACCGACTGTGCGGTAGATTGCGTAGGAATCGAAATGAACTTCTACAACTTCCTGCTTATCATTGACAACTATTGTAGAGTTACTTCCTTTGCCAAATTTGATCGGACGAGTAAAATTTATTGTCCCGCCATCCAGATCGCCCAATCTGTATACTAAATCCGAATCTATCTCATACATTACAACCACCATTCCATTGCTAGTCAGTGCGATTGAAGGGTTTTTGCCGAAATCATCAAGTACGTTTGCCGAATTCCACAAAATCCGTCGATTTTCAAGTACAATGCCAGTTTTATAAAACAATGAACCGAAGGATTGGTACACAGCCATTACTTGGTTTTTTTGGTTTATCGCAATGTTTCCATTTGAAGCTTGCTCCTTTAGCAAAATGGGTTCTGTCCAATTGATTCTCAAACCAGAAATCGTGCCTAGCCTGTGCCATAAAGTGTCGTTTTCGGTTTCATGAACTTCAACAACATATTTGTCGTTAATAGCAATTGTACTTCCACGAATTCCATTTTTAAAATTTTGCGGTACTCCAAAGATAACGTCCTGATCACGTAAGTGACTGTGGTTCGATTTAACAAATTTAACTGAAAATACCAGCAGAAAAATGCATGAAACCCGTTTCATCTTGACTCTAGTATGATTTCACAACATTTTTGACAATTTTCGAAACAAGAAAATTGACACTGGAAATTTTATACGCCCAATGTCAACTACGTGTTTTGTAATTCGATCGAATAATTCTCAAATACGCAAACTTTGTAGCACGCTTCTATTCATAACCATGAACACCAAGGATGCATGACGATGAATGGGCTACAAATTGGGCCAGTAGAGAACAATTTAAGGTCCAAAAAAATAGCCAGTGACCTAGCAAGTTACCTGTTCAAGGACACATGCATGAGACGTCGTGAAATCTACGCCGCTGTGATGAAAACGACTTGTGGATGTTGATCCAGGGTCTCAGATAGTTTCAAGGACGCCAAGAAGAAGTCCAAGAAGAGAACTTTGACTGCTTAATGACTCTGAAAATTAAGATCCATGCTTCGCATGCATCAGATACATCGCGAAAGCCGTGCCTCTGGATTAGTATGACTTGCGGATGTTGGTCCAGGGTCTCATGTAGTGGGCCAAGGAGCCCTGGGTAGTCCAATAAGAGAACTTGGGCTGCTTAATGACTTCTGAAAATTAAGATCTATGCTTCGAATGCGTGAGATATGTTACGAAAGCCCTGTCGCTGTATTGAGTACGACTTGGGGATGGATCTAGTGTGTCATTTAATATGCCATTCACCTTACACGCCCTGCTTAGTCCAGTAATAAAACTGTGGCCTTAATAACCGCTGACTATAGATCAATGCTGAGCTAGCTGTTTCCGTCGTCCGTCATTCGGTACCGTTCTTTCGAATGTACGTCGGTATTGCGGAGTAAGATGAATTTTGTAACATGTAACTATCTACACGACGTTTCGTATTTTATTCTTAACCGGAATGCAAACGTGCATTATTTTAGTTCATGTGATCGAGTTCGGTGTCCTTGTTACGACCGGTTAGGTCGCAAAAATAAAACTACGTTACTGAATGATTTGTAACTGCTTGTAAACACTCTTAGTGTGATTGAGACTCTTAGTTCGAGCCAGGAATAGTTTCATGAAACATTAATGTAACGAGAAATGTCCACGAAATCGTTGAGGGTTTGTATTATCGGCGCTGGCGCCAGCGGATTAGTATCCATAAAGAATTGCTTAGACGAAAATTTTGAACCTGTTTGCTTCGAAAAGACCGAGGATATCGGAGGACTGTGGAATTACAGACCGGATATAGGAAAGGTAAGTGACATATTTCCACTGTCTATTGTATCAACCTGGTATCATTATATACGTTTTCCAGCATCTTGGAACGGTAATGGAATCAACTGTAGTTAACAGTTGCAAAGAAATGTACGCTTTCAGTGATTTTCCACCGCCGGCCGAATGGCCGAATTTCACCCACAATACGATAGTACAAAAGTACCTCCGAATGTATTGTGAACATTTTGGACTCATGAAATATATTCGATTCGACACCTCAGTGTTGAAAGTATAACGCACACTTAACTATGGCCATGTCCTATTTGACGTCCTGAATTTACATTTAGGTTGTAAAGTCTGATGACTATGACGTCACTGGCCGATGGGTGGTACACTTGGACAACGGTACCGTCGAAACATTCGATTCGGTCATGGTGTGCACGGGCCACCACGCTGAACCTTACAAACCGTATTTCAACGGAATAGAAACGTTCAAAGGGAAAGTACTGCATTCGCAAAAGTACAGGAGTTGGAAGGAATTTAAAAACCAGCGAGTTTTGCTGATCGGCATCGGTAATTCGGCGTTGGACATATCCGTCGAATTGAGCGATTTTTGCCCTAAAGTACAAGAAATTTGTTTTTCGAGCTGAGTACCCTAATCTTAAAAGTAACTTCGTTTTTCAGGTATATTTGAGCACCAGGCGAGGTATCTGGATATGGCCGCGGATCTGGATTAAAGGCCATCCGAACGACGCGTGGTATATAACGCAGTATAGAAATTTTGTACATCAATGGCTCGTACCTCGATATTACATCAACGCTCGTTTCGAACACGAGTTGGACAAGCGCATGGGCGAAAGTACTCGATTCGGATTAAGACCCAAACATATGTTTTTATCGCAACATCCTGCGGTCAACGACAGGATTCACACGTGTCTCGCGAACGGCAGCGTCACGTTGAGACACAATGTGGAACGGTTTACCGAAACGTCGGTAATTTTTGTCGATGGCACGGAAGTGGAAATTGACACAGTCATACTTTGCACAGGTAAGCCAAAACAATAGTGGGCACAATTTTCAAAACCAAACTGGACCAATGGACTAACCAACTGCGATTACAAATGTCGATGAACAGCGAACGGACTGACCATGTTCAACGCGCTATATTTAAATCACATTATTTGTTAAGGATACACTTTCAAGTATCCGTTCATCGACCAAGACATCTTACCTGTTCATGATAATCAGGTCAGACTTTACAAGTACGTTTTCCCGCCGAAACTACCTCATCCGACACTGGCTGTGATCGGATTGGTTCAGCCGTACGGGCCGTTGTTCCCACTGTCCGAGCTACAGGGACGATGGGTGACCAGTCTACTAGCTAAAAAATGCGCCCTTCCTAGTAGAGCCAGTATGGAAAGTGACATAGACAAGAAGATTGAATGGATGGATGGACTTTATTTCAAGTACAAATTTAATCCGACTTAATTATGAAATTGTCTTATAACCATACTTTGCTCGTTTCAGAAGCCCAAAGCACACGCTTCAGGTCTTGGTTGTGCCTTATTCGAATGAAATAGCCTCGCTTATTGGTGCTAAACCGGATCATCTCAAACTATTTTTCAGCGACCCCAAGTTAGCTGTGGTTTCTTACTTCACCTCGTGCACGCCGTACAACTTCCGCTTGAACGATCTCAAGACCAGGAAATTCGCGAGAGAAAATGTCATGGCTGCTTATAGCAAAATCATCGCACCCACTCGTACAAGACGATCGGAACCAGGCGTACGGCACAAATGGCTGTCAGCCGTTTTCAGATTATTGACTTGCATCTTATTAGCTGTACTATTAGTGGTCATCTTTACGAGAAGCGGATTTCGCGAATATGTGTCGAATACGACGAATTTATTAATCGTCAGCTTCTTTTACGGAACATTCTTTATATTTTATTATTTAACTTGTTGCTTTTTCCACGGCGTTTGGGATGTATACACCGATGCGCGCCCTTTGTTTACCTGAATAAAAACGTCGCCCATGGGACGTGTACAGTGTGATCTTTGATATGCTGGCTCAATGTGTTTGGTTTTGCAAAAGTTTTGTGAATTGAAAAGTTGGAGTTTCTACAAATGACGCATTAATGCAATAAATAACACTTTTTAAAAACTTCACTTTTTAACTTTTTTGAATCAAATAAATATTTGCCTTCTCTTACACGTGATTTGGAACTTGGGTGGCAGGAAATATTCACCAACTTTTATAATGTTTATTGGCATACGTGTATAATTGATGAATGTTGGACGTTGGCCGACATAAATTCACGGTCGGATGTTCAGGTACTACCTGCCACTGTGGTTCAGTACACATCATTCTGGAATGAATTTACTTTCTTTGTGTGATGCAATGAGAATAGAAATATTTAAAAGAATTCGTTAAAGATTTAATAAGGTTACCAAACGATTTTGAGACATGTCAGTCGAACTGAATGGTGTGACTGGCTTAGTGAAATGTCGCTCGCTGGGTTCAAATATATGTGGGATCATTGAGCAATCTTGAAGGGGATCCATGATGGATGTAATCCTCGAAGCTTCTCCTTACCTGTCGCTTAAATAGGCAAAAAGCGATCGACTTTGGAAGATATATAGGATTGTAGCTAGTTAGTGCTACCTTCCGTTTCTGTCCGATGGCTGTCTGGGGGAGAGCGGAGAGCTTCACACCCGACTGCCTCTATGTCGCCCCAAGGTACATTCTACAGATATATTATTTCTTACCTACCGTCGAGAAAGTTGACTTTTTCAAAGTGCGCTAATCAAATAAATATGCAATGATACTGACTGAAAATCATTTGGTTCTGAATTCATGGGCGAAAAGAGTTCATAAATTACCCAACTTCTGAGTGTAATTCCAATAGCAACCTTCAACATTGATAAATAAAACGAACTTTTTATGATTCTATTTTGATGTACGGTATATGAAGATTCGAAAGCAATATAAATGTTTAATATCGACACTTCACTTAAAGGATACAGGATAAAGGATAAAGGCATAAATTCGAAGTAGGATCTATCCTGAGAAGATGGAGAGAGAGACAGTCGGGTGCAAAGCTCTGCGCTCCCCTCCTAACAGCCGTCAGACCGAAACGCGATTTGTGGCTAGCACTAATTTGTTAGGTCTCTATTTAGGAGCGATAGTGGATCATCTTCTACCGATATTGCAACTAGATACATCAAAGCGCGTCAGACTAGCATCTTGCTCAAGGATCCCACCTGGGTTCGAACCCGTGTAGAGGGAGCGACATTCCACAGCGCCAACTCCCACATTATCATTTTTGTTTATTTTTCAATAAACATTGAATTTTGTTTTAATTACTTCAAATCTGACTTCAGTCACTGGTGGTTCTGTGTATAGAACAGCAACAAAACCCTAGGCATGCAAAACAACACATTATAATTACGGTGGAAGACTTCCAAATCTTGAGAGATCGCAATGAAAAAAATCATGAATGCGTTATTATATATGCCACCGAGACTGGAAGACTACAGCCACGGGTGATATACAAATGTTGTTTTTCGGATTTTTCATTAATGTAATGAACCCACTAATTTTGCCTTAGCAGCTCCTTTCGTTTACTGTTTAAGTTTTATTATATTTTTTCGCTTGTTGTTTGTTTCATGTTACATATTTACAGTTGCCAGTGTAGTGAACAATCAGTTTATATAACGTTGTATGTTGTTCAAATGAGCAATAAGAGATTTGTTTTTTAATTTCCGCTTTCATATATTTATACTCCAGCAATGATTCGCCAACAATCACATTTCTATTTATTTCCTATTTATTTATCTATTTATTATATTTCTAATGACGTATCAAACGAAGACGGGATACTAAGACAGTGGAATTTTACACACTTACCACCCTAGTGAGCTGAGTTCGAAACCTGGTGGGATCCTTGAGCAAGATGTCGGTCAAAAGGGGCCGGCTACCTCGATGGTACACGGCGTCGTTCTCATTTGTTCCATGTTATAGCAAGCTGGGTTCGATTTCTCCCATCGGCAATATTATCACTTAGGGTTTGAGCATGCTCGTTAAGACCTCCACTGCTCCAGCCGATGCCAAAGGTTGCTCCCAGGACCACACAGGAGGAAAAAATGATGAAGGGCGCTTTTGCTGCTATTGTTACTGTTGTTTTGAATTCCCCACGATCATATAGCATTAAGTAATCAAAGGGTTAGCTTATGGCCAAGCAATGATTAATCCATGTGTAAAATCTATTTGGAATGATATATCAAATGATACCATGGACTCATTTACTTCAAATGTCAAGTTCTTTCCAGAGCCGCAACATACCGTATTCTCTTAAAAATAAGACCCCTCTTGAGAATAAGACTCTCTCGGAAATAAGACCCCCTCTAAAACGCTGGAAATTTTTAAATAAGACCTCTCTTGTGAACAAGACCTAGTCTTGATTTCTAGAGGGCTATTCACTAGAGAAGAAGATGAATTCGATTTTTTGCAAAGTAACATGCATCATTGTGTTTGTATTGTACCTAAAAGTTAACAATAATGTTGCAAATAAATTCAGCCTGAAAATATGGATGATGAACCAGTTATCATGAAAAATAAAAAAGAATAATAATTTCTGAAAAATTGCCCTAATGCCTTCAATTGATGACTTTTTTTGAATAAGACCTCTCTCATAAATAAGACCCTTTTTGGAGACATTGAAAGTGAATAAGACCCGGTCTTATTCACAAGAGAATGTGGTATCTCACTATCATCAAAAAAATTATCAGATCACCCAGACGAGTTTTTTAATGTTAACAAGTTCACATCTTTTTTTATTCATGCGATCCAATTTACACAGACCGTTATACGTAAATCGATAAAATCGATTTTAATCGGAAGTCGATTCCTTACTAGATGATGCGTCCATAGTAACGTTTTTACAACAATGATATGATATACAGGAGCAATGATGCATTACGCAGTCGGAGTCACGCCTGCATTTAGTTGGGTATGCATCTTTCCATCCTTCCGGGCAATAAGATTCTTAAAAAAAGATAGGTTCACCAGTAAGTACGTCGTACCAAATTGGTTCAAATTTTTGATTGGTTTTCGTGGATCATTGGTACCTTTTGGAACATTTGAATTCGATTTGCAATTTCCGTTCACGCATTGTCCGCTAAAACATTCGTCATCTTTGAAACATACTACAACAAGAAACTTATTACACCATGAAAACAAAAATGGTCATGGGCGTATTACTGTATTGACCGCAGGCGAAAGTAAAGAAAACGACAAAAAATGGTAAACCCGAGAAATTCATGTTTTAGAATCCAACTGTTGCGTAACCACAATAACGAGTGAGGTGCACCAAAAGTTTTCATTTTTGACAACGTTGATAGAAAACGTTTACAATATTTTTGTTTGGAAAGCTGGTTTCAGTACCCTAATTTTTTCTTTGATTAAATGGCAAATGCTAGTTGATAAACATAACATGCATGATTTTGACGCATAGTAATTACCGTAATCAGTAAACTATATTCCATTTTTGCAAAAAACATAGAAGGCATATTTTTGTGTCTGGTTGATTGTTTTTTCCGCATTTTTCGCTACTGATCATCAACAAAAACAAATTTTCTGCGTTTGCATAACCTTGATGAATGTTTTGCAGTGTGACGAACAAGATTTCGTAAACATCGTAAACATCGTAAACATCGAAACCAGTTATAAACTAGCGACTAGTAGTCAACAATATTGAAAAGGTGGTGTGGTGATTTTGCATTCATAAAACTTCCAGGCGATGGAGAAGAAATTTGCTGGGAAAACTGTAATTATTACAGGTAAATTGTATGCAAACGAAATTGAGTAAAATTCTTTAAAATTCACCCAATACAAATTCAGGTTCAAGCTCTGGGATTGGTGCAGAAGCTGCGGTGGACTTTGCAAAACTTGGAGCAAACGTTGTTCTCACTGGAAGAAATGAAGATCAGTTGAAGAAGGTCAAAAGCCAGTGTGTCGAAGCTGGCTTAAAGGATAATCAGGTAACGAGTTGCACAGCTTGATGTGCAGCAAAAGCTGCTAATTTTTTCCATATTTGCTGCAGGTTGTTTATGTTGCTGGAGAAATAACCGATCAAAAATGCCAAACAGATTTAATCGAAGCAGCTCTGAAAAACTTCAAACAATTGGATGTCCTGGTACATCATTTATACAAAAAAATCAACTGTAGATTGCATGATGTAGCTTGTCAAAGGTCAACAATGCTGGGACAATAGTTATGAAACCAATATTGGAAACAAGCATGGAAATTTACGACAGAACACTGGATGTGAATCTAAGGTCTGCAGTTAGCTTGTCCGTTATGGCACTGCCACACTTGATCAAAACAAAAGGAAACATCGTCAACATTTCCAGTGTAGCAGGACTGAGACCAGTAAGCGGCAGTTTCAATTACCCTATGGTCTTTAGCAACATTTAGAGCAAAGTTTTCGGATAGTCTGTTGGTAATTTGGTTTATTGCATATCAAAAGCTGGCATGGACATGATGACGAAATCAATGGCGTTTGGTAAGTCAAATCAATCAAGCCGTGGCTCCCTTTAATATTGAGCATTTAATTTGTTTTACAGAGATGGCCCCTCATGGAGTTCGCGTTAACTCAGTGAAGTATACATGATGATAATTTGCTATAATGCAACTAAAAGATAGTCAAGTACTGTTGATATTTGCAGCCCTGGGGGCGTTTCAACAAACATCTTTCGAGAGCTAAAGCAAACGGATGCTGATAAAGCTGCTGTAAGGAGAACTATATTTGGAATTGTAGAATCGAAAAGTTACCTCCAAACCGTTTTTAGATGATGGAAAGATTGGGCAAAATGCATCCTATTGGAAGATGTGGCGAAGTCAAGGAAATATCGGACGCCATCATATTTTTAGCTTCCAACAGCGCCAGTTTCATCACTGGCCAACTGTTGGCAGTTGACGGAGGCGCAACACTTGGTGGTCAAAAATTTTAAATAATTATTGCTTTTATAACATTGTGGCTTAAAACAATAACTTGGGGTTCTATAGAAATAAAATTAGTTTGCAAAATGAATCACTGTAACTGGCAGACACCTCGATTACAAGCCGCATGACACATTCACTAGCTAGTCGCAGGTCTTGTTTTCGAATAGTTAACAGTTCACCAATCGAGGGCGTACCTTTTATGTTATTAGAAATTTAGGCTCAAACGAAGAAAGACATTAAAATAAATGTATTTAGCCGCAGGGCCCAAGGATGTTGAATAGAATGGGTTTTGTTTTTACATTTCAATCAAGTTTTTCTGTCGAGTGACATACATTATCCAGTTTGTTCAAGTTTTCCAATTTTTTGAAACCTTGATTCCATCGACATTCTCCATTCTGTTCCTGAAGGAACATTCTAATAAAGTGAAAACAGTTTGTTGAGGCTCTTCTTTGAATAGAATCATTATGTTTCATATAAAGAAAAAATTAAGATTAGATTCGGCAATAGCGAGCGACACGGCTCCGAAAGAGAATATGTTTGTAAAAAAGGTATTTTGGAATGATTTCGAAGCTGAATATTTCGATTTGACTCACCTTCACGGATTTAAAGAACTTAGCTTGTCGACAACAAAACTGGAAAAAGCCATTTGGATCACGATCATCATCTCGGCATTCTTATTCACCGGACTATTAATCTATAAAGGTGTACAAGACTATTTGACCGACAAAGAAGAAACGGTCGTTAAATTCGATAAATACGGTCATATTTTATTCCCCGTACTTTACTGTCCGACCGACTGGGTTGATCTTGCGAAAGTGAATCAAGCTAATATGTCTCAACAGTTTTTATTGTATGCTTTATCGCATTTGCGGAATGGTTATTCATTTTACGAAGAATCAACGTATTTCAATAATGAATTCGAATCATCAATCGCTAAGTGCAACACGTCGGATTCCATTCACCAAGAGTTTGATTATTATCAATATTTCATTCCGTTTATCGAGGCTAGGTGTTTGAGAGGTGAAATTCCATCTTATTATGGAAACCTTACAGTCACGATAAAATTACTGTATCTAACGTATATGCCTGATCACGTAACAACCAAAAGCATTGCTGTGTTGAAAAAGCTGTACGCCGCTTGCCGGAAGCAGCAGTTTGAAGAAGTATGGAGAATCATTTATTACGAATTCGTCATATCGACGAGATGCATTTCATTTTTGAAAAAACATCTAGGCACCGAGACTTTGATGAGGAAGATCGAGAATCACAGGCAACGACTATGCGACGAGAAAAATAACACATGCGCATTGTATCCGATGTCATTGTGCGATATTAATCATTGGGATCTCGAAAATTACACTGGCTGCCATAACTCATCAGCCTATAGACCCAGTGATGACGTTGATAAAACTACTCTGTGTAGCATGTCAAATGAAGTCGCCATTTTCTACATGTTCTTCGGTTTTATATTCGCCAGATTTAAATTCGTAGCCATCGGCCATCGAATAGAAAGTGTCGAATTAAAACGGTTTGATAGAATTGTTCAGCTAATTTCGATGGATGCCAACTATTCGAGTTACCTGAAGACAACTGGTCAAGTTGCGAATTTGAATTCGTTCACATATTACATCGGAAATTACAGCAGTTCCGTTCATGAACAACAAGCCGAAATAACAAAGATTCGCAAAATGGCCGAAGACAAGTTCAAAGCGGACGAAAAAAACGCATTTCATCAGTATCTCAAAAACAATAATTTTAACCTAATTGATATTTTCAAAAATATTTCATATGATGAAAACAGTTTTCTACTCGGACTATCCGGCGACCCGTACATGGAAATCAGACCGAGAAGCGGGAACATCTCGTTCGAAAAGCTTGCGAACACTTACGGCGTTTGCTATCTATTCAAAATCGAGGCGGACATGAAACCGATTATGCAATTTGCCCAGTCGTTGGACAACGACGACATACGTCGCCGGACCAATGAAAAACTATATGTCAACATCATTCATTTAAATAAAGGCCAACCGTTCAACGTTCGACCAGGCAAGAATATCGTTCTCGTCGGTGACGAATCGAAAGACTTGATTCCGAACAAAAATCCGTATAAAATCGATACTGGATACGATTGGCGCCAAAATTATTTCAGATTCGAAATATCCAACTTGGTGTATCAATCGCCGAAAGATTTGCAAGATTGCAAATTGAAGAGTTCGGACGACATGCTGGCTTCATACACGTTCAGCAATTGTTTGACTAATTGCTTCAATAAATATTTTCAGCCGAAATACATTGATCAACGAGTCAATCAAAAAGCCGTATGCCAATTCGTAACCGAAAGTATGGACAATACAAATGTAAACGATTCGTGCTCGTATTTCTCGGATAGCAGCGACGAATCCCAATTAAATCGTTCGGTCGTGAGCCTTCAAAATAAATTCGACGAGTGCTACACCGAATGTAAAATCGATTGTGAAAGAACTACATTCAACATAAATTTCTCAAAAGTCGATTGCAACGACAGTTCTGAAGATAATAAGTGTTCGTTTAATCGTGAAGAAATTTTTCTACAAGGATTGCTCAACATTCAGACGGAAAAGGAAATACGCGAAGAATTTAAAACCGTCGTGGCGAACACTTCGAAAGGACTGCTGTGGTTTCAGCCGTGCCTGACGGGCAGATGTAACAGCGTCGGTGATATGATCAACATAGTCACACGACTGGAGGAACCGATCGCCCGTATCGAGATCGTAATCGATTCGGGCATCAGCACGTACATAACGAGCAATTCGATGGAGTGGTTCGGGTATTTGGGCGTGGTCGGCGGTCAAATCAACTTGGTCATCAGTGGAAGTTTGTTGACAGTGTTTCAAATTATTTGGTGGTGCTCGCAATATTTCTTGCGACACGGTCGAATGCCTAGTCCTATTAAAGCCCGGCAAGAAAATGCGTTCGGAATGAGCGTGGTTCGCCGAATCTAACTTTGCTAAAACGTACATGTTTTACATTGGAGCGCCTCCTTGAGCAAACAATGGTGTCTCATAATAAAAATGAATCTGAAGGAATCAGACAGTCGTTATTTTATTACAATTTATAATGAACTTCAGACCTTGTTTCATGGAATGCGCGCTTCATTTGAAAATGTTTTAGGTCTCGCAAAACCAAAAAGGAAACGCCACATCACAAACCTTCAATGAATTTATGGCGTTTTAAATTGAGCACAGTGGAGAATGAAGAATGTTGCCGAAGAGGGTGTACAATATTTTTGTTTTTGCATTCACAAATCAATCAAAATTTACAAACAACTACTATCCAAATGAAAAGCAGTATTTATTTGATATGCAGATACCAGGCCTGCAGTCATTATTACTTCTACAGTTTTAACGGATAGCCGGGTCTCCATCCAACTGGACACAGTCCAACTAAAGTGAAAAAACTTTGTACTCTGCACGTTAAGTTAACTGGCTTTGTGCGATGTTTTACCAGGTTGTCAACAGTTCCGTTACATTTTCCATTTATGCATTGGCCATCGCTGCATTCGTTATTGCGGAAGCATCCTGAAAGTTTTATCAAACGGATAAAAAAAAAATGTTCTACTTGCTGAAATTTTCTTCTCTTTTTTCCCAAACGTCAAAAATGCAAACGACAAAAGAGATGAAGAGCAATCTCGTGCAGGTCATGACGGAGAATGGAAAATACAGTAAAACCTCCTAATCAGAACACTCATTCGTTCTGAATTAAAGTGTTCAGATTGTGAGGTGTTCAGATTGTAGAGGTATGTTTTCATAATTTTCAAAACGTTTAAACTTTACTTTTACATCATATTATTCATTTTATTGTTTTCATTTCATTTTATAATAAGTTGACTATTATTTACTTTTTCACAAAAAAACTGATCCAATGTTGATTGTTTTGCATTGAAATTTCGATCCGTATTGTAAACTTCAAAAACATTTTTAAACAGACCCATTTGATTTGTCAACTGTTGCGAATTTTCTTCACAAAACTGTTTTAATATTTATAACTATTTTTTAGCCTCAGTTCGAGTAATTTTGCGACTGCTTTCTTCGGATTCACTCAATGGATCATCGCTGTCAATCGATTCATGGTCAGAAATAATTTCGCTGTCATTTTCATGAGCAAACTGATGAATTAATCTTTCTTCCCAATCGCCTTCGTTAACAATTTCTGCAGTGGAAGATTGGTTTCAACATCTATGTATTGAATTGGTGGTATGTCATTCGCATGCAATTCTTGCATTAGACGTTCAAGGATAGGGATATCTTCATTCGGCATTGGTTGCACAATTGAATCGGGTATTTCCTGCAAGTTGGGAAACGAAAAACCTGCTTTAATGAAACAATTCTTAATTTTTGCGCTGGTTACAGCTTCCCAAGAGGCGACAGTCCAACGAACAGCATCAGCCAATGTGATACTCTTTCTTAATTCGTCGACACCACTCGCAACTTCCATCCTGCTTAAGAGACATCTCAGTAGTCTGGATTTATAGTTGGC
>JAQGBA010000342.1:0-39763 GCA_034698125.1 Prionchulus punctatus | reverse complement strand
TTGGTAAAGTTTCTTTTTAATCACCCTGTACACTTCCCTATATGTTGAATGTCGGAACTTTGGTTGTCATTTGCTGATCACTGGCCGAGAGTTGGCACTTAAGATTTACACCTTCTATTCACCCTTCGCCCCCTCTAAAAAATCCCCTAGTTTGAGTTCGCAACGACTCGGCTGATGTTTGCCGTTCCCTTGTAAGAAAGATTTAACAGTCCGATGGAAATTATTTGCATTTTTCTAAAACTAAAAAACAAATCAAGCGACAACTTAGCTTATTTACATTTCTGCAGGCTTCTTCAAAAGGAAATTTTGTTAGAACCAACGTTGAAAAGTGTATTTTCGACGAGTAAGCAGAACGACCGTTCATACAGGTTGATGTTTCCAAATTTCTTCAGTTCGCAATTTGTTGAGACAAGAAATCTGTCGCGGGACTTCAACAGTTACTAGCCTTCAGTCATCACAGTTTCTGTTTCAATCAGTATCCGGGTTTCCTTTCGTACATCAGACCGAGCTTTTTATACACCGACCTTCAGTTAACAACTGTATTTCATTTGTTTAAAATAACGATTTTTTTAGAGAACGAGGAAGATGAATAACTTTTTCGTGGTTTTTGTGTTCTTCCCCGTATTTTTCGAACTTACAAACGGATAAAAAATCCAAAGCGTTTACCCTCCCTAGCGGAGGGAAAGGATTCATATTTGGCTGATATGAACAAAGGTTTTGGCGAGCCGTATCACTGATGGTACTGTTATGATGAAGATTCGGAGTTTTATCATGAGTGCATTGCTGAAGGATGCGACGTCTGCAAGGATTGGAAGTGCAATGCTCGTTGCCTGATGATGTTGGTCGCTTGAATATTCACAATGATTACAGAATTAGATTTCATTTCTAATCGGTAAAATAAATATTGAAATCGTCTGATCAAATAAGTTTATAGCAAGACACATAAATATTCCCCCCTCCCCCCCCCCCCCCCGGGAAGGTGACTGTTGCGGGCTAACACTCGTAGCACGTTAGAGTACTGTCGAGTAGTGTGTTGTAGATATGTTGATAATTTTGCAAAGCATGATTGAGCTCTTTTATGCGATTATTCTGAAATTATGAATGTTTCATACACCTAGCTTTTTAGGTACACCAGGAGTCCTTCATTCACCACTTCCTTCATACATTGGGCTGTCTTGATAAGCCGGGTTAAGTAAAGCAAATTCCTCAACACAGGGGGCCTCCATAATACTCCAGGCATCTTCCATAAGCCATTGTTCGTTCGTCGTTCATTGACCAGGCTTCCCGCAACATCGGGCTTCCTTCAATGTCAGGCTTCCTCCAACCGGGCTTGCTCCATAGACCAGGCTTCCTTCATAAACTGTGCTCCTTTCACAAAAGGATTCCTTCACAACAGACTTCCTCATACAATAACTGCCTAACACACTGCTTCCTTCATGCGCCTGCCTTCGTGTCTCTGACTCTGTTTTTTCGGCACTTGATACGTTTTTCCTCTCAACCATTGATGACATTTAATTTCGCATGGTGGATTCGACATTGTAAGTCGGATTGGATGTGAAATTTATTCTTCACTTGCACAGTCGAGGAGCATGTATACTTTATGGGAACAGAAGAATTTCATAAAAATAACACTTTTATCGGATTCTCCATCCTCGAAAACCTCTAAAATCACCGAAATTAGGCGGCGCTCTCGCAAAAAAAATTTTTTGAAAAAGTGACTAAAATTTTTTTACGAAAAATGAAATTTTTCGGCGCCTAAGCCTAAGCTAAGCCTAAGCCTAAGCGCGCGAGCCTTTAGTGCAAAATGATCATTTTTCCACTTTTCAGATAAAAATTTTTTTTCCCGAATCTTGCGCGAGCGCCGCATATTTCGATTGTTTTTAGGGGTTTTCGAGGGTGGAGAATCCGAAAATCATATTCGTTTTATTTCATTCTTCTGTTCCCATAAAGTATACTTTAGCCCAATTTTCTGCCGAGTAGTATGGTGCGGAATGATCGTAAGGTTGCAAATCATGATTGAATATTACCACTAATTCTTAATGTTCATTTCAACGCGTGGCATTTTAAAATTTGAAACAATGGAAAAAATCAACCGATAACTTTCTTGGAGCTTTCGTCCTTTATCCTGACATTTGCGATTTACTTTTTACGAGAATGCAAAGCGTTATATTCCGTTTTCGCGTTTTCATCTAATTTTGTGAGATACATAGCAAAACAATAATTGTCCGAAACGTCAGAAGCGACAAAAATTACAAAATAATGATTGTTGAAGCAAATTTAAATGCGAAAAAATAGTTTCAAATTCTAATAGTATATTTCACAGCATTTTGGTTGATTGTTAAAAATTTTCCTCGTCGCCTTTCTTTCACCATTGTGCTTGCGCACTAATCATCGCTACCAGACAGTGACAAAATTTGTTCCATTCTTCGCAAGCCTCAATATTAAAAATTGTCTCGATTACAGAGTTGCCGTAAGTGATTTGTGATTTGTACCTTCCTTTAAAGCCTCCGGTTTGACTGTAAATATGATTCGAAACCATCCAGGATCGGTACAAAACAGTTCATGACCGGGTACTATATAGACTCCACTGTGGAAAAAATTGTCGAACAGGCGACGCTCATCCGGAAAGCTTTGTTCTTCGAGATACTGAAACAAGCGCCGTCAGTTGACCGTTAAGCCATTTGTCATCGTCGGAGACTTCTCAAAATTTGTTTGCAATTTGGCTCACCGGGCGCAAATCAATGAACATGTAGAATCCGGCTTTAGCCGGATAGAAATTAATATTCATTCGTTTTAGCCAGTGGTGGAGTATACTGTAATTGAATCGCACGCGAGATATATTGGTGGGGAAGTATACGCGATCCAACCAATCTGAAAATACAAAAATTGACCAAAAGGTTGTTAAAAAAGGTTAACTAATGTACCGTAGTCAGAAACAAATTTCTCGATCAAGTGATGCAACATGGACGGCACACACGAATACGTAATGAGCTTTTTGGCGCCGACTAGCAAAGAGGGTTTCTCGAGATACATAACGGAAGTCCTCATGCCCGGATGTGCAAAATCCTGCAACACAAGAGAGCGAGAAAGTACAACGACCAAATGACTACCGTTCCGTGATACAGATTGAAGACGAGCTTGTGGCTTATGAGTACCTAGTGAAGTACCTTGAAGCCATGAGACCGAGATGACCAATGACCCAAGGAAAATACGGACTGAAGGAACCTGATTACCGAAGGAAGCCTGATGACCAAAGGGAGTTGAGTGACCGATTGAAGTATGTCGGTGACTGAAAGAACCTTTGTGACCAAAATGAGCTTGCATGACCAATGGAAGCTTTGAGACCGAAGGAAACCTTTTGACCAAAGGAGGTCTGGTGACCGAAGGGAACTTTTTGACAGAAGATTGGTTTTGTGACCGAAGGAAGCTTTTGGACTAAAGGAAGTCTTTGTGACTGAAGAGAGCTTTCAGACGAAAGGAAGTCTGTGTGAATAAAGGAAGTCTTTGCGACCAAAAGAAGCCATTTGACCAAAGGAAGACTTTGACCGAAGTATCACCGATCACTGTCGAAACAGCAACTTTTAGCAACCTACCTTGCTGAACCCCCAAAGCCACATGACTCGCTCTGGATTCGGCAATTCGTCGTAGTAACTGAGAACGCTTTCGAATTCGCTTTCTTCGTCGTGAACGGTCAATCCGTAAATTTCGTCCACTATTACGTACAATTGTTTGCTGTACAAGTAAACAAGTGGTAAAAAAATTTTCATTTTTTACTCCTTGTGTTACTTTGTACCTTTCGGCGAATTCGAATATGGGCATCAGGTCCGCCTTACTGTAGATGGCTCCAAGTGGATTGTTCGGATTCAATATGATTATTCCTTTCACATTTTCACCCTGATTAGTACAGTAAAACGTTACAGGAGTTCGCAAGTAATACTGTAGCACTGATGTTCAGGTGCCAAATGCCATATACTTATTGCAGTTTTCATGAACCTTACTCGATCGTCAGCTTCTTCATATGTTTCGATAATTTTTTCAACTGTTAGTTTAAAAGGTTCGGTTTGGTTTTCGCCAACCTGTGAACAAAGTTTCAGCAAAGTTTCGTTTCAAAAAAATACAAAATGTCAGCGCGGAAATTTACTTTTCCAGACAATACTACATCCACAATATCGACCAGTCCTCTTTCGAAAACGTCGGCTCGAATTCGCGTGTAGAACGGCGAAGGACATAGAAAAACATCTGAAAACATTTTGCAGTAGATTAGCAGGCTACAGTAACAAACGATCTGCAATAAACTACAGTACCTCCAGGATCTGCGGTAAGATGTGCAAGTACATCCAAAGCTGAGCATGTTCCGAGGATCATGAGCAGCTGGTAAGAAACAAATTTGCACCGTATTAGATAAAATCAGACCAATTAATAATTCATTGTTTACTTTTTCTGGATCCAAACTGAACGGACATTTGAAATATCTCGTTATGAATTTCGTCAGCGCTAGTCGACAACTGAATCAAAAACCGTTTCACTAGTTCATCGAATAAAACTTCAGGAGGCCTTATAGTACCTTGCAGATCCGTGGTAGGGGTAATAGTGCAACATATCAGAGTTAAACTGGAAAAAGCCTGGTTCGTTAAACTGGCGAAAAAAAAACGTGAATACAAAAAATGCAGTTATTGAAAAAGAAACAAATTTCGGGTACTTTTTCAACAAGAATATCTTCAGAAAGTAAGTTTTCAGCAGTGCCCAAATTGATATAACCCTGCAAATCAAGCAACTATAGTCGAACTATAGTTGAAAAGCAACATCATACTGTAGGTCACAATGCTTTTTACAATTACTTCACTCGGATGGCAACGATTGGTCAACATTTTTAAGTTGTTCAAAATTGCTCGAATCATTGCTCGTCAGACAAGAGAATGCGACTTAGTCATTCAAAACACCGTCCAAAAGCGTTTCACTCAAAATTTTTACAGTCCGCCTTCTTTCTACAGTCAGACAAATGAGAAAAAAAAACAAATTAATTTACGTTCGTATTTTTGTCGGACCAAGGCGATTGAATGCAAGCGAACATGTGTTTCGATAAGAAACAATTTTCTGCGGCTAAAAGTCTGGCTCGGTTCGAAAGTTGGTCGGTGAAATGCGACTGACTGAACCTGCGTTCCATGAAAACGGACGATTTCCTCGACGGCGGCTGTGCGCTGCTGCAGTCGCTGGGCGTCGGGCTCGGCGACAGCGGCTCCGGCGCCAAAAAACTGACCGTCGACGCCTTTCTGGTCATGCCCTCCTCGGGCGACGTATCTCGCTGCTCTTCGATGCTGAGTCGCACGGCTTTCTACAGTATACCCGAATACAGTACGGCATACTGTAGAACTGTACTTGACTTACTCTTCTGGCCGGCATGAACTCATTTTTGGGCTCTTCGTCGAATTGGTCGACTTGAAACATGTCCTCGAAGTTTCTCAGAACGTACCTACTCTTAGCCGAAACGGAACGCCAAACTGACTGAGAAACAAAATTTCTCACTGGCTCGGCGCATTCGCAAGCAAATTTCCGCACTGACTCCACGAAATCCTGTGACATTTCGTAAACAACGCTTACAATATTAACAAAATAATAATGAAATTGATTTTGGACCAAACAGAACATTTCAATAACCCGTAATGATTGATGAAATGTTTCTTTAAGTGAAACAAAGACGGATTAGCGTCGTACATTTGACGAATCTTAAAAAGAAACTTTTTTTCGGCTATTACAAACACGTGTTTCGTTATTGTTTCACAAACCTCATGCCTCATGATATGAAACGTGACAAGACAGATATTGACTGCGTCACAAACACTGAAGGCTCATTTCAATGATCATCCGAGGTAATTTATTGTTTCGTGAAAAAACCTGCTGAATGTCGATATTTCATGTAAATCATTACGTTTCGTAAAATGGTCTCATAAATGCTACGGCATGTGCACAAAAGTTGCATTTCTAACGTGTAAATGATCACATTTTCGAATGTTTCAGGGACTTTGACGACGTGACAGCCGACTGGCAACTGACGTCGATGATTTATTGAATCGTTCATAAAAATAACCGTTCGCAATTACTTTTACGTCTCTTTCGAAAAAGAATTTAATTCATAATTAATCGTTCGACAGTTCCTACATAAAATTTTCTGTATGATTGCCGAAAGTACCGAAAATGTAGAAAAAACGCCCATTTTTTGTTTCCAACTGAATGTTTCGGGTTGTGTAAAGTGAACTTTCATCACTCTTGCTTAAAAACGCCTCTGGGACGGTCGGTTTTCGGTTCTTTTGCTATGATTCAACAAAATTATGAATAAAAATGAACGAAACAAAAAATCTAGGTTTACGGCAAAAAAACTTAACGCACTTATATTGCGTAAAATTTTTCTTTATATGATTGTCGAAAGTACCGAATATGTAGAAAAAACATTCAATTTTTTCAAACTGAATGTTTCGGGTTGTGTAAATTGATTTTAATCACTCTTGCTTAAAAATGCCTTCTAGGACGGTCGGTTTTGGGTTTTTATTATGATTCAACAAAATAACGAATAAAAATGAAAAATAACAAAAATCTAACTGTCTACACTGGGTTTACGGCACAAAAACTTAACGCAATTGTATTTATATTTCAACATACTACGAGCGTTTTGCGTGTAACTCGTTTCAACGTCGAATCGTTCGTCGACGAACTCGAAACCGATCTTCGCCGAAGCTCGTTTCAACTCGTCGTACGGCAATTGGATCGAATCCTCGTCGACGATGTCGGCGAAATGATAAAGCAAAGGGCCGAGATTAATCCAATATCCGCCCGGCACGAGCAAATCGTAGATTTTATCCAGGTACGCCAAAACGTTCCTAGCCGTATCGATAAAGAACACGGTTACGACGCAATCCCAGCAGTTTTTTTGCTCGGCGTACACTTGAAGAAAATCGCCCGCCGACATGCTAAAATTGTCCGACGTGGCCATCAACGTCGACGGATCTATATCCGGTATGGTCAACGATCGGATTTGATCGTCGTAGGACAAATTGTTCGTCCATTGATGTATCCAAGGATACAGAGTCCAGCAATTTGTTGATTTACATCTGTTCAATATGAAATTCGATCTGAAATCGAAAAATGCAACGTTAGCGCATTTTCCAGACAAATTGTCCGTCGGGCTCACCCGAATAACATAAACAAACTGAATTCGTTGCCTTCGCACGTATAACCGAGATGAGATATTTCGAACGCCAGTCTTCCTAATCCGGCGCCGGGCACGAGGATTTTAACGTCTCGTCGATCAGTTGGATAAAGTTTTTCGAGATCGTTTAAAATTGGTCGATAGCAAAGTTCTCTTTCTGAAAAGTGACTCGCATGGTTAAAATCAAATTTCGTGATACTTCAGAGACGCGAAAGCGACTTTAATGTGCAATCTAAAACTAATTCGAACGACTTTTTGTGTTTTGAAGTCACTTTTGCAGCTCAAAAATGACTTTTGCATAATTTCGAGCGAATTTTAAGTTTTCAAGTCACTTTTGCAGCTCAAAACCGACTTTTGCTATCTAAAACTGATTTAAAGTTTTTTATTTACATTTTTACCGCCCAAAAGTGACTTTTCTGGTCAAAAACTAATTATAAACGACTTTTTTTTGCTTTTGTAGGTCTAAAATGACTTCGTACGCTTTTTTGAGGCTTTAAAATGAAATTTGCTCGTTTTGCGACTTGGTAAACAAAAAAATGCATCCGACATGACTCAAACCGGACCTTGGACTCCCTCCGACGACCAGTCGCGAGCGAACTGCTTCAACGTGCTCTGCAATTTTTCCATATTGAAATCCGACGCGACGCCGTGCCGACGGCGGTGAGATTTATCGTCCGTTGTTGATATTTTACGTTGATTTTCGAAAATGTCGTCGACGCCTTTGACTATAGCCCGAAGCAATTCGTAATTGGCGGCGACGCATTGCCGCAAGCGACTGATATTATCGACATATTTAGGAATCAATTCTTGGTGACGTTTCGGCAGATTTTTGTACGATAACAGTTCCCGTTTTAGCCTGGCCAACGAATGAATTTTGTAATACAAAAAAGCGTCCACGATTTTGTCGAAATGTTCAGACTCTTCGACGTCTCGACGATCGATCGAGGTAGATTTCGGTTCCACGTTGGACGTAGTAATTTCTTCGTCGATCGTCGCGTCCTGGCGCTCGACACTCATTTCGAAAAATTTGAAACAATTTTCAACGACTTTCGACGTCGAAAAAGAGCAATTTCTCGTCGAAACAGTTTTGAAACGGGAAAATTTGCAAATCGCACTGTTTTCAATATGAAAATGTCGCCGGACGTTCGAAAAAAGTTTTATTTTAAAGAAATATATATAGAAACAAAAATGACACGCGAAATCGAGCAAACGACAATAAATAACGCACAAACGATGTAAAAGCAGTCGAAAACTAGTTTCACGATTGTTCGTAGAATTTCTGCCTCAACGCCGCTCGCACGTGCTCTTTGTAACTGCTCGACGGCGCCGCGCTGACGATCGAATTCGTCGACCCGAGTCCGGCGCCTTGAGTCCTTCGTTGTTGCTGAAATAAAAAACAAAATAACATCGATGTGAAACGCATTTTTGCCCGTTTAAGTCAAATATGAGTGGAAAAATTTGTTTTATTCTCACCATAATGGGATCTACGATCCCTTGGTTCTTTCGGCCCAATCCTTGGCCCTCCTGCCAGCCCATCGCCTTCAAAAGTTTATTGCCCATATTGTCCGATTTCAGACCGCTGGCCGTCGGTTCGTCGTAACTTCTGAGCAAAAAGTTCAAACTTACTATAGTTGGCCAGTGGCTATAGTTGATCGTCGACTATAGTTGATCACTGACTATAGTTCAAATGAAATACAAAAACTATACCCGCTTAAAGATTCCAAGTATTTCTCTTTCAACCTGTTCGGTTGCGGTTTATCGTCCAATCCGAATTTTTCTCGACGCTCTTTCGCTCTGTCTCTGTACTGAGAACCAGCCGCCGACGAATCGGAAATCTGCTCGGCCGACGACGATTTATTGCTCGAACGAGCTTCCATGTTTTGCTATAAAAAGAGCGCAGGATGACGTCACCGTCTAAAAGTCTAATCAATCGATGACGTCATTGGTTAAAAATTTTACCTTGTGCAAATCGGAAAATTGCTGGTGTTTAATCAAAATTTCCCTGCTCGGGAACTGGCGACGACACAATAAACAAGCTAATTTGTCCCAATCGGTGATCGTTCGATCGTCGCCGCTGCCGCCGCCGCCGCCGTTGGCGTCCGTCGGAGAAAACGAACGTCGACCGGCGACGGGCATGGACGACGACGTTTCGTCGTCGCTCTCGCCGCCCTCGTACGAAACCAAACCAGCGCCGAACGCACCCGCCTTAAATAACAAAATTCGTGTTTTCAAAATCCGACTCGATAAGTCGTCGGCGAAACAAAAAGAATGCGCTTTATATTACGTTCTTCTCCAAAGCCGAAAACGCGACGTCGGCCGACGCCGAATATTTTTGCTCGACGGCCGCCGGTTGTTGGCTTTTGGAATTTTGCGCCGCCGCAACGGCGGCGGCGACGTTTGACTTAACGTCCTTTTTCTGATTTTGTTGTTTCGCCCATTTTTCCATGTCTTTTTGAATTTGTTTCGCCGTTTTGACTTTCTCAGTTTTGACGGACTGTTCTTTTTTATCGACGGAATCAATCGCTGCAGCGTCTACAAAAAATAAAACAAAAAATCGGTACTGATTCAGCGACTAGTTGTTCAGCGACGTTGGTCACCGGAAAATATTGCTAACCTGTCGCGGGATTTGTTTTTGGAATCGTAGACGGCGTCGATTCCGATTTCACTTCCGCGGCTGTCGCTGCAGCGGTCGCCGTCGTCGACGACGTCGGCGCCGGCAGATAAGTTTGATACGATGAATCCCAATAAAGATACTGTTGAGTTTCCGAATTGTAATAATACTGAAAAAGAAAATGAAACGAAACGAAAAACTACTCGAATTCAAACTTTAGAAACAAAAAATCTCTGTGTCTACTTGAGTTTTAGCGTCGTAATACAATCCGGTGGTCGGATCGAAATAATATCCGCTCGACGGTTCGTATTGATAGACGTTGACGTCGGGTTGAGCTAAATAACAAATTCGATTTATCGATGGAATCGATCGGCGGATGGCTATGTGTTTTCGATTTTCCCCCGAATCCCCCGATTTTCATTCAATTACGATATCTTGGCAGCTCGCCGTACGGCGTTTGAACGGTTCCAAGATTGCACGCGGCGGCGGCGGCGACGGCGGCCGCGCCGTGCATCGACGCGTGTTCTTGCAACAATTGAACGGCGGCCATTTCTTGCAGGGCTTGCGCCGCCAGAATCTGTTGATGTTGTTGGAGGATCAACGCGGCGCCCGGTACCAGGATGGTCGCCGCCGAGACGGCGGCGTGCATCTGAGCCTGAACTTGTTGAGCGGCCACTTGTCGCATGACTTGAGCTTTTTTAATGGCGCTTTGCGCAACGGCCGCTGCCGAATTCGTCAGATCGGCTGTAAAAAAAACAAAATGCAACACTTGCTACGACTGATTACGGTTAAAAATTGTTCATTTGATCGCTATCTGTCGTTGGTCGACAATTATAGTAGATCGGCAACTATAGCCCGGCAACTATAGTTGAACGCCCTGTACAGTTGTGAGCGAATTACTTTGCATCATTCCTACGCCGTACGTGTTCGCCGGTCGAACGTGGTGTTTGGACATCGATCCAGATCCGGACAACATTGTCAGCTGAAAAAACAAAAACTGCGTCCAAGCCATTGGACATTCAGGACAGATTTCTACTTGATTCGACCACCCGTCCGCTTGTCCGATGTTCGTTCCGCTGAGCACCGACGTCAACGGTAATTTCGAATAAGATACAAAAACTGCAAAGTAAAACGAAATTCCGGGTCATTTTTCGTTTCGCAAAACGTGTTTCAATTTTCGACGCACTTTCGCGTCCGTCGATGTTCAATTTCGTCACCGCCGTCAACGTTGTAAGCAACTGGGCGGCTTCCGTAATGCTGCTCATTTCGACGTAGGCGAAGCCTCTCGACTGTTTCGTTTCGCCGTGTCGAGCGATGACGATACGTCGCACGTCGAGCGAACTTAATTTTTTAATGCAAGACAAAATTCGTTCTTCGTCGGCCGTTATCGGAACGCTTCTCAATAAGAGAGCTGAAACAGCGCGTATCTAATGTTTGAAAATAAAAAATCGGTCGACTTTCGAAACTTACTGTCGCTGGGCATGACGCCAATCTCGTTGAATCCCTCGCCGCCCAACGCTTCGGATTCGTCGCGCTTTATGTTACATTTGAAACACTGGTCGCGTTTCTTGAAATTGTTCGTTCCGCACTAAAAAATGCAACTATAGTTCACGCCCGACTGTAGTTCGAAAGCGAGACTATAGTTGATCTTACTTTAGAACAAATCCAATCACCGCCCCGTTGCAACAGCAACGCATTCGCTGCACTGGCCGCCATCGATCCGGGCAAATTTTTGTTAATGCTGTATTGCAAATCTGCATAATGACGATCGTCGATTTGCAAACGGCCCTGAAACGTAAAAGTGCCAGATTAGTAAAAAAGGCGGTCGCTTTTTTGCTCCTTCGGGGGAACGACCGTTCTTGAAACGACGTGATGAAAAAAGTTCCTTATCATCATTATCCTAATATGCATTTTATCCTCAAAAATCATTTTCTGGTTATGAATCTCATTTTTTGACCGACAAGTTACTGGAAACGTTCCCTTTTACAAGTGAAAACTTATTATTCGTGTCATTTCTTGAAACTTATTAAGTTTTTTTCGTCATTTCTCTTTACGAATCGAAGAACGGACAGGAAAATGATTTCGAAAAACAAAATTCCTGTATTGGTTTTATTGTTTTCACCACCTGCGCGTATTCCATCCAACGTGTAGCTTCGTCGACGTCGATAAACTCCACAAAACCGAAACCGCGGCTCTGACCTACAGTAATACAATTGAACGGTCTCAGACTCTAGTTTGTACAAAAATTTATTCATTTATTTTTTTGTTTTTCCCCTTCTTCTGGTTCGACTATACAAACAAAACATAAAACTTACTTCTTCGTAAAAGTGGACACGAAACGAGTAAAACGAAACAAAAAAAGTCGACTAGCCGCGAACGAAACACATTCAGCAAAAATTCATTCTCAGTTTCATGCATTCGATCGATGTACAGTACCTGTATCTTTCTTTTTTAAAACTCGAACGTCCTTCGGCGCGAATCCTTGACGGCCAATGAGATCCCAAATCTAAAACAAAAAATGAACTATAGTTGCTGTAAACTATAGCTGCTAGTGAAGTCTAGTCGCTTCTGAACTATAGTAGCTTCTGAACTATAGTCACACCTGAACTACAGTTTTATGACCTATAGTCGCTTATGAACTATATTCTCTTATGAACTATAGTTACGTACCAAATTTTCGTCGCATTCAAGCGGAAGTCCTTTGACAACTATAGTACTGTTGGGTTCGACGTCGATTTTCCGATCGGATCGATAACGCGAGGCTCCATCCTCGGAATACTGCAAAAAAACACGTGATTTCAATTAAGACCGGATAAGTCGATTGAAAACTAAAATTCTTGCTTCGTCGTCGGTTCTAGGCGACCGTTTCGAGTAATAATAATCGTCGTCCCGTTCTCGATCGTACGAACGACTGCGACTCCTGCTCCTGCTGCGACTGCGCCGCCGGCTTTTGTAATAATCGCGATAATACGGCGAACGATTTCGATCGTCCCGATCCCTGGATCGACTTCGGCTATCGCTCCGGGATCGGCTCCGGCGTCGGCTCGAGCTTCGACTGCGTCGCGAGCGGCGTCGATCGCTGCAAAAAATGAAACATTTATTTCGTTTTTCTTGATGATTTCAAAAAGTATCGGTTTTTGATTTTAACGAACGTTATATTTGCATTTCACGAAACTTTCAAAAATTAAACGCTTCTTTTGTTTTTTTTGTCGATAAAATAAATAAAAAACGACAGATATTTTTGCTTTTTTTCATTTCTACCTGTATTTTTCTCGATCGTTGCTGCTTCGATTCGACGAAATTCTTGCGTCGTCGTCGTTTTGCACTGATTCGTAAGCGTCGGCGTACGACATACTTTCGTCGACTTCGTAATTAGTAAAACTGTTGTATTCCATAGTGAAACGAGCAAAAACTCGAAACTTACGGATAATTTCTGGGAAAAGCGAATTTCGCGACGCGTGGGTGATTTTATCGACGTTTTCGATAAAATGTGCTATAAATCAGCAAAAACCTTTCGAAACGTTCAAATAGTGACATTTATTTGCCTGGCTAGCGATGTTTCGGGGCTTCAGACTTAACTTTGGCTATTTGACGGTTAATTAATTTAACAAGTTGAAAAAGTGTCCAGCTAGCTAAGTTACGGGCGCTGACTGCAAATAAGTCAGACAATGGCCATGTTCATGACTTGTTTTTTCCTCGCTACTGTTCATTGTAGCTACACGTCATCAAGATTTCAAAACTAGCCAATGGCTGATTTGAGTTCAAAATAGTGCCGTTTTAATTGTCTGGCTAGCGACGTTTCGGAATGCGATCTAAGCCTAAGCCTAAGCCTAAGACAAAAATTGAAAAAGGTAACTGGATAACCCAATAGTACCTATTTTTCTTATTTCAGAGTTCTCAAAAATTTTTTATAAAATGCGGTTAAAAGAAGAAGAAAAAATTGCCTTTTTGAGGCTCATTTACGATAAACGTGCACTTCTCTTTGGAAAATTCGACAGTACAACCATCACCTCAAAGAAAAAAGAAACTGCATGGTGTGAGATTATTGACCAATGTCGTACGTTGCACGGATTTAATATATTACTAGTGGGTAAAGAGTGGGCATACGTTCGAGACAAAGTATTCGGAAATATGAAAAGTGCGACGATGAAAAAAAGAGATAAAAATTCGAAAAGTGGAAATAGTAGTGGCGTAGATACGGTATACACAGAAATCGATAATATTATTTTCGATATTATTGGCAGAGAATCTGCTTTGATAGTTGGCTTTCCTATTTTTCAGCAATATGAAACGTCAGGTGAAATCGGCGAACATTCTGCGGCAATAACAACGGCGGTGGCAGTGGGGGCAGCAGCAACAACAGCAGCACTGCGACAAAGACGACAAGACGAAATCGAATTATAATTCGATCTACATTTTCTGCAACCAGCGAGGAAGAATCGGCTGATGAAAGATCAGTGGACAATTCGACTTACAATACTCAGCCTTCAACTTCAACTAGTCAGATAATCCCGATTAAAAACCGATGTAATCCGGAGAAAGATATCGAGGTGGATGATAAGAAACAACTGAAGCGAAAATATTACGAAGTGAGCGTTGCATATTTTCAAACACAAATCAAAAAAGCTGAATTGAAAAAAGAAAAATTGAGATTAGAAATTAATTCATTGAAAAGACAAGAAGAAAATGAATAAAAAAAAAAGGATTTTGGTAAGATTTATTTTTTTTTATTTGCATGGTTGGCTTTGTTTTTGCTATTGATTATTAAGTTGGTAATAATTAAATGATACAATGGAGATTTTTGAGTTTTAGCAAACTACCAAAGTAGACAATACAAAACAAAATAAAGGAAAACAAAATTTAATTAACGGCTATCCAAAAAATGAATTAACTATTCAAAAAAATGAACAAGTTGCTGTTTTTTATTTGTATTATTATCCCCCTCCATTTTTTCTTCCACTTCCAAATTTGGATCAGTTGGATGAACTCTCAAATATTCTTCTCATGCTTGATCGGCTTCTTCAGGTGTTAATAATAAATTATGCAAAGCTGCACAACAATGGATAACTTCAGCGGCAAAAATTGGCTTCAAATGCATTTTTCCATTTAAACAATGAAATCGTTGCTTGAATAAACTGATTGCACATTCGATGATCACTCTCGTCTTTTTCAAAGTCCCATTATATCTTTGTTCTTGAGGCGAATTCAGGGCATTGATCGGCGTAACAATATAATCCAAATCCGGATATGCAGAATCGCCTAATAATATGCTCATTGGTACTGGTCGCCATCCGGTTTCCAAACATTGTTTCAATGTGCTATTACAAAATACACGCACATCGTGAACACTGCCTGGCCATTTGGTCAAGACATTAATTTTGGCCCGCAAACTAACATTCCGTTAATTGAATGCTTTCCGTGTCGATTAATAAATTGAGGTTCATCTTTGGATGGCTACCATCCATGCAACCGAATACCAACGGCATGCCACCTTTATGATAAAATTCGTTGACAATACCATTAATTTGCCCTGCATCTTGAGGCCAATCGACTTCTTCTGGATAAATAGTTGAATTGACCGCTTCGACAACACGATGTATTGATCGAGAAACCGTCGATTTATGGACACCGTGAGCATCGCCAATTACCGAAAAATTTGCGCCTGTCGCCAAATATCGTATCGCCAATCGAATTTGTTGTTCGGGTGTCATTGCATGGTTGCGATCCGTTTGATGCATCAGTAATGGAGCCAATCGAATTACTAATCGATCTATGTGATCATTCGTCAAACGAAATCGACTTTGTGCATCTGATGGATGCATTCGAAAATAGACACGTGAACGAAAATTTCGTGGCCTTTGTAGCATATTCGGTAAATCCAAATTATCATCGTCGTCGCTTGAATCGCTCTAAATCATGGGAAAACTCATTTTCTTTTTAATTCCTATGTGATGGAAGTGCTGCGGTTAGTGCAAATTCGAAGTTTTATTGATGGCAAACAAACGATACAATTTTTTGGCACGTTCAATAATATAATACTACGTTAAAGTCGACAAGCGCGACTAGTGAAACAAGATTTCGATCAAATGCCCCGAAAGTTACACGGAAGCAGTTTATAAAGCACAAATGCTGATTCATGAAAAATGGGAGGGAAAAGTATAGGAAAATGGTAGGGATTGGTGGAAAATGAGGAGATGAAAGTGGGCAGATAGAAACGTAAATAATGACAGAATGTTTGGGTTTAAAACTGGAAAATAATGGAATGTAAACTCGGAGAAATTATGTAATGAAAAAGTAAAAATAATTTTATTAAATACAGTATTCTTTGATATTTCAGGGAATGGAGGAAAATTTATAGAAATTATCGAATAAGATAGTGAAATTGTGATTGAAGAGAAAGTATTGATTACATAATCGGAATACAAGAAATTATGTTGAAATATTGTGAAATTGGCTGTTGATTTGATAAAGTCAAGGTTCATAGCTTCATTACACCTAACGTTAATTCAAAAGCACAAATAAATTTTATTTTATAAGATTAAAATTTTATTTAGAAACCTCTTGCCTCTCCTAGAAAACCACTCCTATTAGGAGTCCAAAATAGTCCTAAAAATTGCTACAGTATTCTTTATGCAACAGTCACTCCTTTTAGGACTCCTTAAGCACTCCTACCAGGAGTTCTCCACTCCTAAGTAACTCCTAAAAGGAGAAAGTTTTCTGCACGCAAATACTCCTAATAGGAGACTCCTAACTCCTACTAGGTGTTAGGAGAGTTTTATGCAACAGACCCATGGTCTTGTTTTTTAGCTAGCCAATGACTCATTTGGAATTTTGCTTGTTGATGACAATGTTGGCAAGGTCAAAGATTATGCACCGTGCATAGTTTACCCTTATATCAATAAAATAATTATATTATCAAATGTTTGTACAAGTAACGTTATTCAACCTCGCGTAGGCGATGCAAATTTTTTAAATATAAATGTATTGAATGTTTGAAAATGTTATCGCGTTTTAACAGTTTGATGTGATGTGACATTTATTTTGCTCGACAACAATTTGATACAGGATTATTTGTTTGTTTTATTGTTCTTCAAATTATAATAGTTTCAATTCAAGGTGAGTAAAGGATTCGGAAAAACAGAATAATGGCTCCGGCTTTCGTCAAATCTACCACAATCTGCAAAGTTTGGATTTCCTCCAGTTTTTTCTTAATATGTGAATTTAGTTTGCTTCGTTAAGTTTTGCTCTCTTGTTTGCTTTTTGAGATTTATTTCCATTTTTGTGCTCTCACCGTCGTTAGACAGTGAATGAAATTTATTTTATATCTTTCAAATTTGGAAGTTTCTAGCAAGTAAGTAATACGATCGGTTGAATTTATTTTTATTTAACAACTCACAAAGGTGTTTATAGATAACCATCCAGTAACACATTCTACTCAAAGTTTACTTTTGCACGTCACAAATCGTATCAGCTAAATAACATAACTTTCACTGTTTGCATTCTTTTCTTGATGATATTAGTTTGGCACGTTATGCAAGTCAAACAGATTTAGTACGTCATGAACCACATCAAGCACTGATTTTGTGCTTACAAAACAAGAAACCGAGCTATTTTGTGTTTCAGAAAACTTGGAACAATAAAACAGCATGTTGTCAAACTTCAACCTCTTGATTTTTGTCTTTGCAACGATAGTCACGATTTCGATATCCGAGACAACGACAGCGCTTGAACCAAACACGATTTGTTATTGTTCAACGACCGAAGGCTCAACGAGCAAATTCTATACGACATCAATAAGCAGCACTGGCTTGCAGTCAACGAGCACAATTACGACTACGAAGTCGACATCGACTTCAGCGCCTACAACTACTTCAACGAAGCAGACAACTTCTACAACAAACGGACCAACAACTACATTACCAACGACTACAACTCTTGCAACTACAACTACAAAGCCTACAACCACAACTACTGCTCCTACAACTACGACAACAACTCCCACAACTACGACAACGACTACTACGACAACTACAACTCCTACAACTACACCCACAACGACAACTCCTACAACTACAACTACAACTCCAACAACTACAGTTACTTCAACTAAAACTACAACTCCAACAACCACAACTTTAATAACTACAACTGCGGCAACTACAACTACAACACCGACTACAACTTCTGCAACTACAACTACAATTCCAACTACCACGACTCTCACAACTACTACAACTCCAACTACCACGTTGCCAACGACAACCGTCACTACAACAGCATCGACTACAACTCCAGCTGCGACTACTTCTACAACTCTTACAACTACTACAACAGCGACAACAACGCCGGTAACTACAACTAGGCTGACTACAACTACTCCTACTACAACGACTTTGTCAACTACAACTCCAACAACTACTACAATAACTACAACCGGTGGGCCGACTACAGTTGTAACTACAACAAAAGAAGCAACCACCACTACTCCTTCAACTACTACAACACCAACTACTACAACTGTTGCCACTACTACAACACCGGCTACAACCATAAAAACGAGCACAAAAACTCCGACAACTACCACTTTGGCAACAACTACCACTACATTAACTACTACAAAGCCGACTACAACTGCAACTGCAACAACAGCGAAAACTACTACAACAGAAGTGACGACTACAACCCCTGCTACAACGACAATTTCCACAGAAACGACAGCAGGTCCAGTGACTACATCGACTACTCCTACTACAAAAGCTACTACAACTACAACAGTTACAACTACAGTTCCAACAACAACTCAATTAACATCAACTGCAACTCCGAGCACAACTACAAAACAGACTACAATAACATCGGCTGGACCTGCAACTACAGCTACAACAACTCCAGCCACTACATCCGCTGCAACTACTATAAGTTTAGAAACATCGACTGCCCAGGAAACAACAACTACTACAACTCCAACAACATCAACTTTTTTAACTACAATATTAACTACAACGAAGGCGACTTCTGTTCCAACGACTACAGTTGCAACAACAAGCACACTTACTAGCACAAGTACAACACCAACAACAGTTGCAACATCAACTAATGGTCCAACTACAGCTACAGTTGCAACTACTTCAAATCCGACTACAACTACAACTGTAGCTGCAATTACTACTTCGATTCCAAGTACATTAGTTACTACTACAACTGAAGGGACAACATCAGCAAGTACAACTACAGTTCCTACTTCAACTTCAACAGAAGTTACAAGTACAGCTTCGACTACATTAGTCGCTACATCGACTGCTGGACCAACAACAACAACATCGTCAACTACGCAGGCAACGTCTACGACAGGCGGACCAATCACAACAACTACAACTCCTACAACTCTGAAGTCGACTTCCACAGAGTCATCGTCTACATCGGCCACATCGACGCTTGCAACTACTTCAACAAAATCTACGACAACATCTTTACCGACAACCACATCAACTACAACACTTTCGACTACAACTCCAACAACAACTACGTCGACTACAACCCCCGCAACAACTACATCGACTACAACTCCAACAACAACTACATCTACTACAACTACTACAACTCCAGCAGCTACAACTTCGACTTCGACGACAATTAGAAGCACGACAACATTAACAACGAGCACTACGCCAACTACTACAATAACTACTACAGTTCCGACTACAACCATATCCGAATCTTGCGAATGGGTCTGCTCGACACACCCTCCTAAAAAAACCACAGCCACAACGGAGAAAAGAACATCACACCTTACAACTACTTCAATTACCAGCACAGCACGAACCCTTCCTGCGACTGTCGCGAGTGAGATTTTGCACGTTTCGCAAAGATGAGCAGATAATCATCGATTGTGAACGATTTTTTGTTTTATAGTTTCTAATCCGTGTAATCTTCCACATCCGCCCAAGTGTCCAGTGAGCGGGCCAGTGACTTGCAAAAATAATAACGACGATTCGTACGATTGCTATTGTCAAACTGGTTTCGTTTTGAATGCTACCACTCAAAGTTGTGTTACTGGTAATAAAAAAAACCTGCGACTATACTTAACAAGAAATTTGGAATAACTTTTTGCAGGAAGTAATCTTTTCGATGCATCATTACGATTTGCGATGTCGTTTACACCAGATTTAAACGATCCGACATCCGATTTGTACAAGTCGATGTCTGACAGCATAGTTGCAACGGTAAGCAAAAAATCTTAAGAGAAAATTTTAGAAACTAATGATGCTTTTGCAGCATATTGATCTATCGCCAGAAATCATTGATTTCTTTAATTCTTCAAAGTTACAGCTACAATTTTGGTTAAATCGTTTCAGGTGAACTCGCTCTTCAGCACGGATCCAACTTTTCTTGGTTCATCAATTACAAATTTCACGTATGCAACAATTTTTTGCAAGAATTGTAGACCATTTCTGATTTCGATTGAGTTCTGATTTCATCGTCTTATTTTAGATCAGGCAGCGTTATTGCAGCCGTTGTGCTTGCATACGCTGAAGATACATCGGTTAAAGCAACCGATATCGATCAATCAATGACAACATACATCAATAATAATTGTACAGCAACCCCCCCAAATTGTTTCGATGTAAATTCAACAGCCTATGTGCAAATTGTTACAGGTAAAAAAATGCTTGTTTTCCAGCTGATTTCGTCGCGTGCGATGAAATCAAATTGTGTTTAGTAACTAATTTATGCATGCAAAATTATGTATGTCCCGATCATTCAACGTGTTCATTCATCGCCCAGCAATATTTCTGCACTTGCGACGATGGATACGATTCCACGGGAATTTCAACCCAGGGACCATTCACGATTCATATTTGTAAGGACATCGGCAATTAGAATTTAGACAAATATTGCAGAAAGATCAAAAGCAAGTCGTTTAATTTGTTTTCCAGGCGCCTTACCGCCACAATCGTGCAAACATGGTGGGACTGTAGTTAATGGTGATCAATGCTCGTAAGTGATTGCGGAAATCGAATACTTCAAATATCTAACAGCTCAATTTTTCAGATGTCCATGGACTTATTCTGGTACATATTGCGAAAGTAGTAAGTCAGATTTTATATCCTAGCTAGTTTCCAAAGTGTACCTGTTGGTCACCTGAGAAAACAAAATATGTGCTGTCTATTTTAGATTTGCCATTGATTCTGGCTTGTTTAGTTGGCGTGTTAGCGTTTTTGATAATCGCTATTTTAATCGGAGGCATTATTTTGTTTGTATGCCTTCAAAAAAGCGGATCATCGAGATCTTATCGAGTGAACTAAAACTATCGATTGATTGTATTGAACCGATTGCAATTGTTGTGAGTTTATGTTAGTATTCTTCTAGAATATTTGTTTGAAAAGAAGTTTTATAGTCAATAAATAAAAAAATGAAAAGCAACACTTTTGTTTTTTCGACGAACTTTTACGACTAACTTTTGTAACAAGTTAACTGTGTTTGTGTGGTGCAATAATATCACGTGATTTCTAAGATAAGTAGGAACACACCTGCAAGTCAACCAGGCGATAGTAAGTTTAATTTAGTCGCTTGTATTCAAAATTAAAACGAATTTAACTTTGTTTTGCATTTTGGTTCGATTCATTGCATACCGTAACGTTTTTCGTGCGCGATTTTCTTCAATGCAAGCAAATTTCGTAAAATGTTAAAGTAAACCTCGTCGATAATTAATTGCATATTCCTGCTAATTTAATGTCTTCTGAAGCGGCAACAAGCCACGCGCCATCGAATGACGCATCCGCGGTTCGATTTTTTGTTTTTTACCGTCTGTAACGAGCAAAAAACGGAAATTGAATCAATTTTTCGGCGTTTTTCAGGCAACACATAATAAACGCGCCGAATCTATTCAATCGTTGGACGTCCAAATCGTCCGAGCCACTCAATACGGAGATTTTAATCGATGCCAGGAAATTATCGAAAGCGGATTCAATGTCAACCAAAGAGATAGCGAAAATTGTACGCTCCTCCATTGGGCGTCCATAAATAACAGATTAGAACTCGTAAAGTAACGTTAGACGACACGAAATTTGTTTTTGCGCATCGGTTTGTAGGATATTTTCGTGTTTTTTATAGATATTTCATTTCGAAAGGTGCTCAATTAAATGCAGTCGGCGGGGAACTATTGTCGACGCCGCTTCATTGGGCGGTTAGGCAAGGGCACTTGCGAATGACCGTCCTTTTGATAAACAGCGGCGCTGATCCGAATGTCCTGGACGGAGAAGGTGAGCTATGGTTCATAGGCGATTATAGTTAAAATGCAACTATAGTTGCTGGTCGACTAGGGTTTCTGCGCAATTTTTGCGCTGTGGTCAGTCAAGTTTTTTGTTTTATTTAAGGCTACGGGGTCATCCATTTGGCGGCCCAATTCGGCCATACTCCTATTGTCGCCTATTTGGTGGCCAAAGGCGTGAACGTCGATAGTCGAGACAAAAACGGATTCACGCCAATCATGTGGGCGGCTCATAAGATTTACACGTACGGTTGTGTTTTATTTGTGCTTTTCATTTTGTACTACAAAGGCGTGTTGAAAAACACAAAATTTCAGTCTCGATCCTGTTCAACTCCTGATTACGCTGGGCGCCGACGTTAACGCGAAGGATTACAAAGGAAATACAGCGTTGCATTTGGCTGTTCTTCAAGGAAATCATACGGCCGTGACGTTGTTGTTGAAAAATAATTGCTCGGTAGCGTCCAAAAATGAGCAGGTAATTTGTTTTTTTTAATTTCTAGACAGTGAGATTCTTTGAACTTTATCTTTTCTCTGTTGTCTTCCAAATTTTGACCTTGATTATTCACCGGCTGTACAAGTTTTTTGTTTTTCAAGAACGAAACTCCGTTTGATCTTGCGAAAAAGCGGCAAGAACGTTGGATGATACTTCATTTGGAAAAGGCGGCTGTTCAACGAGGCGTCACGAAGAGCGGCGTGCTTCAACGGCTTAAGTACAATGAAGTAAACAAATTGGTCGTTTTTGTGAGATAGCCAGTCATTTATTTTGTTTTGAAAATCATTTATCCGTTGCAGAAGTTCGTCTATCGTTTTTTCATCCTGTTTCCATTTCCGGCGTTGTTCAGCGTCGGCGCCATACTTCAGTGCAGTCTTCCCTATTTGTCGAAGCTAATAATTTCGGCCATCACATACGGCGTGTTCTATTTAGGATACAGGTCGGTCGACAATAGTTGCACGATGAACTATGTAGTTATCTTCAACTATAGTTGCTTGAATCGTAGAACTATAGGCTTTTTTCAGAACATTTTCCAATGAAAAGACGATGATGATTTTACCGCTCGGCGTATATTTGGCCACCAAATTTTGGATGTACGTCACGTGGTATTTTTATTTCATGCCTTTCATGAGCACCGGCGTCGTCGTCTCGTTCCTGCTGACGTCCGCCGCTTTAATGTACAATTTTTTCAAAACCTGGTTGTGCGATCCGGGCGTCGTTTCGAGTTCGTTGGATCAAAAATTGAAAGTGAGTCTGAAAAGGAAAATTTCCAGTCGCCTTTTTGTTTTTCGAAACTCGTTTCGTGCGATTTTTCAGTCAATCATCGAGATTTCCGAAAGCGACGAAGAATTCAATATTTCAACGTTTTGCACGACTTGTCTAGTCAGGAAACCGGCTCGTTCGAAACATTGCGCCACTTGCGATCGATGCATAGCGAAATTCGACCATCACTGTCCTTGGGTCGGCAACTGCATCGGTCAGTCGATTTTTTGTTTTATTTGTTAGCTTACAAGCAGAATTATGTTGCAAAACTTTTTGTTTTATAGGAATCAACAATCATAGAAATTTCATTGCTTATTTGGTGTTTTTATTCATGATGATCGGATATTGCATGCACGGATGCATCGTTTGTACGAAAGTTTGCATTATTTGACTTAAAGCCGCGTTGGAAAACTAAAAATGCGACCGGCTTTTGCAGATTGGATGTACGGATGTCAGGGAATCGATGTCGATACAGTAATCTATTGTAGTCCTTGGGTATCGTTCATATTTTTCAACGCCGTCGTTCACGCCAGTTGGGTGGGAGTTATGGTGATATGTCACTTGTATCAGGTCGGTAACTAGAATAGCCAGTGAACTATAGTTGCCATTCAATCGTGAACTATAGTTGCTATTACAGTTTGTTTTCGTTAAAGGTACTTTGCTTATCCATGACAACTAACGAACGGATGAACGCCCATCGATATACACATTTTCGAGTCGGCGGCAGTCGATTCAATATTCGTAGCCCATTTACGTAAACCAGATCATTTTTCGCGTTGGTTAATTTGATTACCCGTGTTAGTTTTCGTTTCAGAAAAGGCTTCTGTTTGAATTGTCTCGATTTTTTCAATTGTTTTCAAAATAATACGTCGCAAAATCAAGAATGGGAATCTGCTTTAAGAAAGTCAACGTCAACGTTGTCATCGACGAAATCGGAAGAAAATATTATTTAATAAGTGATAATTTTTCTTTCTAACCAGATTTATACGGTTTTAGGTAAGTTTCATTATTTTTAGCTTTTTTACCGTGCGAAAAACAAGATTTAGGTGCTGGCGAATTAATTATCTTGCGCGCAAGTCGACTAATGTGATAAAAAAAATCATTTCTTCTTTTTATTTTGTTTTGTTTTCTTGTCTGTTTCCTATATTTTCGCTTGCAATTTTTCCCTCCGTTATTGTATGTTTTTTACATTCCGATTTTAGATGTTTATTTGTTGTTTTTTTGTCTTTGATAAAATTACTCGTTTGCTGATTGTTTTGTGCAAGTAAGTGTTTTTAGTGTTTCAAAATAAAAGGAATTTTGTTTCGCAAGAGAAAAACAATCCGTGCGTATTTCAAGTTTGGTAGGCGAGCAATAAAGCAAATTTTTGGTTTGATAATTATTTTTTCTTTACGAATTGCTTATCTTTTGTTTCGTTTATGTTTTCTCTGTTAGATTTTGTACCTTTTTTACTTTTTGAAAAAAAACATAATGAGAGCGTATTTTTTAACAAATTACGCAAAAAATGGGACGGAAAAGAGGTAAAATCTTGAAACAAATGAAAAACAGAGGAATTTTAAATCGTTTTGAGGTGTAAAAACTGAAAAACATTAACAAAAAATTACTTTGACATGTAGAATTTCGAGAAATATGGAACATTTTTTGTAACAATTATTTTATTTTTTGCCGTTTTAACGCTTTTGTAGATTCTTTTACGCTCTAAAACATCTAAATCGTGAAAACTATTTCAGACGGAAACAACCGAATTTTGCTTTATTGACACAACTAGATCGCCACTTTATTAGCCAAAGCAGATGTTTAGTTCTAAATTTTGTTTTCGTAGCGAGCGGTCGGTTTCATAAATTGCTCGAAATGGTTTCTGTTCTACTGTTATCTTTTTTGCGTGCGAAGTTTCAAAAAAGCAAAATATCGTGTCAACAATACAACACAATACAGGCGTTTCAAAGTAACATAAATCGCAAGTAGTACATTTCGAGTATACCATCAAAGAGGTTTTATTCGCTGCAAACTTCGATTCCTCTGAATGCCAGGATTGCATAGTGCTTGTGTGCTTGCGTTTGAAATCTGACAACAGTTTATTGAGCGCTAGCTGCAAAAAAATTATTGTAAAACAGCATTCCTTGACACTTCCGTGTTTCAAAGTCGCTGAATTGATGCAGCCGAAAGTCCAACAGAACCAACTTCTCCATTACAATTTTTGTCATTGTTTTATATTGTATCACTCAGCAGTGTTTCAAAAGCAAATTATTTGTTCAACATAAAGCAAAAGATTGCACAAAATTGAAATGAAAGTTTTACCTTGTTTTTAATTTTATTTAAAAATTTTACAAAAGGTGTCTGTTTTTAAACGATTATTCAAAACGAATTATTGTATAAATTAAGAAAACAAGAATTCGTGGAAATTAATTTTAAATCGTGCTTCAGTTTGATTTTAAATCAGCAAATTAGTTAAACTATGCGCTTGAATTGATTCATGTTGCTGGTAATTGATTTATTGGCAAGTCGTTGTAGTGATGCCACAAATGACTTGCTCGAATTAAATAAAGAACAGAAATCGAGCTGGCAAATTGCTGTTTCTCAACCAGTTTCGACTTCGCGATTCTTTGTTGTATTTTTATTGCCTAAAATCATGTGAAATCGCGCTGAAAGTGATTTCACAAGGCCAAATTATATTGTTTGCGATGTTTGACAGGTTTTTGCAGTCCATCGCTATTCAAGTGACATGATTCTTTATGTTTTTAAAAAAGATTCAAAACATAACTTTTCGGCACAATATTTTGTTTTATCAATGTTGTTATTTAGTCAGTTTGTAGTTCAATCGTTCAATCGTTAGAAATCCGAAGTAAAGTAAAATTTGTTTTCATAGTTTCATATCGAGTTCAAAACGTTTATTTCAATTTAAACGGCGTCGGCGCGCGTTAAATGACTCGTCTGGCGCGTTTTGAGCGTGTGCCAGCGCCAATTTTTTGCTCGTACTTTGTTTTTCATTGTTATTTTTAGTTTTAGATTACAAAAAACAGATTTCTCGTGTAAATTACGAGTTGTATTCATAAAATAGCCCAAAAGTGAGATTTTTAAACGAAATTGGACCGAAAAAACAATTACGTTTTAAAAATATGACCGAATACGTTCCGAAAAGCGACATAATGGGCGTCGGAGAGATCGTCGAACTGACGCAAAGTCGTGCCGTCGTCGAAAACAAACGAGGATTTCAGTACATTCTATCGGGCGAAACTTATCGCGACGCCAATGTCGATTTAACGAAAAAATTCAAGCTCAACGAGCGAATTGTCTACAAAGCCGATCATCGATTGATTAAATTAACCAACGGCGGACCGTCGAAAAAGATCTACGTCGCCACGTTCGTACGAAAGTTGACCGATTGTTACACTGGCCAGGGCGTTATTTGCGAATTGCACGCGACGTACGGACTCGTAAAAACGAAAAATCACGCCAAGAAAATATTTTTTCCGGCCATGGCGTACGCCGACGCGCGCGCCGATTTGTGGTATAATAAAATCAAAGATTGCACGAAATTCTTTCACATAAACGACGTCGTTACGTACGCGGCCGTCGAAGAAGGTCCGAAAAGCAAATGTCTGTACTGTGTATCGTTTGATTTGCGCATGAACGAAGATCCTGGAAAACCGTTGGTCGGCATCGTCGTCGAGTTGAGTCGCGAATTTTGCAAGGTTTGGGTGAAAAATCACGACGCAACGCGGATAAACGCAAATGAAATCTGTCCCGGGCTGATGAACGTGAAAAAAGTGCTCGAGATAGGCAGCCGAATCGAATTTTCGTGTCCGAATTATCCGAAAGTGGAAAACGTTCGATTGTTGGACGACTACGCGAAAATTCGATTGGATCGATACAAAAAATTCGACATGACCAACGATCGCAGGAAAATAGCGAACTCCGACGACGAGGAAGAAGTCGACGAAGGTGCATACGAAAGCGACTTTGACGGCAGCGAAAGTAAACTAGACATGATTATTTTTTGTTTTTTTAACTCGATGCCCGGCGAAATTTTTCTACTGACTATAATTGTCGAGCGCTATTTGTCCAGTGACTATATTTGTTCACTGACTAGTTGTCCAGGGACTATAGTTGTCCAGTGACAATCGTTTTCCAGTTGCATAGTTGTCCAGTAACTAGTGCTGTGACAATAGTTTCTAGTGACTGTAATTGTCCAATGACTATAGTTGTCCAGTGATCTATAGTTGTCCATGGCTACATATGTAATGACAATAGTTGTCCAGTGGCATACTTGTCTAGTAACTATAGTTGGCCAGCGGATAGCTGTCCAGGGACAATAGTTGTCTAGTGACGGTACTTGTCAAATGACTGTAGTTGCCCAGTGTCTACAGTTGTCCAGCTCCTATTGTTGTCCAACGACTATAGTTATCTAGTGACTCTAGTTGTCCAATGACTACAGTTGTCCATGACTGTACTTGTCCAATTACTACAGTTGTCCAGTGTCTATACTTGTCCAGTGGATAGTTGTCCAGTGGCTGTAATTGTCCCGTGATGAATAAACTTGTTTACTAGCTATTTTTTGTCATGTATATAATTGTCAAATAGCTCGTCTACAGCAGTTGTTTGGTGACTAAGTACAATTATAATTAGTTTTTATTATCTTTCTCGTTTGAATGAAACTCAGGTACAATTTTATACGCCTATTGCAAATTCTTTAGTGCAAAGTGTTTTTTTCATTCTTTCGTTTTATGCCGGCGTGCGATTGGTTTTTTTGGTTTTTAATAACTAGAAATCGACGAATTTTGTTTGTTTTATGTTAGTTTTTGTTTCGTTATTTAAGATTTCGACAAAATCATGCATTCGTCGTCGCCGGTGACGTCATCGTCGGCGGCGCAGGCGGCGATTTCGATACGAAGCTTAGCGACCGTGAAAACTGTTAAATCGTCATGCGCCGTACTCTACAACGAGAAAGTCGGCGATGTTTTGGTGTTGGTATCGGACTATTTGCGGTACAAAAATAGAAACATAAATCGCAGCGATTTCGACTTGACGTCGGCGATGTCCATCGGCGACGTCGTCTACTTCGAAGGATATTTTTATCGGGGCATAAACAAAGACGGTTATCGCGCCGAACGGGTGGAAAAAACGATTCAAGGAAAAGGCGTCATCAATCGCATTCATCAGACGTTCGCGTTTTTGCGCTCGAATCAACTCGACGAGAACATATTTTTCGCCGGCGCCGCGATGGTCGACGACTTTTGCGGTTTGAAAAGATTGGATAAAACGTTGCGCATCGGCGACGAAGTACGATTCGTGGCCATCGACGATCCCGCCGACCATTCGTCGACGATGCGGCACAAAGCCGTCGCCGTCGCCGTACCTCGTATGGGCAGCGAAAACGCCGACGATTGTGTCGGAATCGTAACGGACATCGATTCGTCGGGCGCCAAACTCTATTGTCGTCCGTTGGGCGACGTACACTTGCATTTTTCCAATTCATCCACGTCGTTCGCGGCTCGTTTAACGATCGGCCAACGCGTACGATTCATGTGTCGACGACTGAGCGACCGGTTCGAAGTCGTCGGACAACTTGAAATTTTACCCGATGATTACGTTTTGAAGTTCCCGAACTATTCGTCGCCGGTCGTCAACGGTGCGCCAACGCGATCCAACGGGGAAGAAATTGAAAACAAGATAAACGTGGCGTTAGAATTGAACGGCGATTCGTATCGACGCGTCGACGACGACGAAGACGAAGATGGCAATAATAATAATAATGACAAATTTCTTCCATTGGCCGACGACGTCATCGAATGTTTGGATCGCAGCTGCGTCGACGATTTTGCCGAGAATGGCGAAGACGTTTGTTGGTCGGATTTAGAAAAGGAACTGGAAGAACTAACGACGGACGTAAATTGCGTCGGACGACGATCGTTTTCTGGCGAAAATGAGAAACAGGCGCAAAACGGCGTCGCCGCCGCTTCGGCGTGCGATATTTTCGGCGCGCCTCAATCGACGTCCAGCGTATCGACCGACGGCATTTATCAGCGTATTCGTTCGTGCAGCAACGATATTTTCAATACGAATTCGTTATTTACCGCGATTTTCACCGCCGCCGCGCCTCAAACGTCGGCCGACGAGAAAATCTGGCAGCATTTTTCTCCGAGCGCCTCGTCGGCCGATTTGTCGCAAACTCAAACGTCGGTCAACGACGAACCGCCACCGAAAGCGACGACGACGAAATGTTTCGAATCTAAATGCACGTCGCCGATTATTTTCAACGACGACGATGCGACGACCGCTAGTGAAATTGCGAATCACGTCGGCGCTCGTTTCGTCGATAGCCACGACGCCGAATGCCAAGTAAACTTGAACGAAGAGGGTGAATTATTGAAAGAACTTTTGACTGACGACGACGTTTTTAATTTCGTTGCCGCTAAGAAACCATCGTGGATGTACAAATGGTGCTTGCTCAAACGTTGATGGATCCGTTCAACGTTGAAAAAACAAAAACGGTTGTTATACGGTTCGCCTTAGTACATTTTTTTGTTTAACAAATTTTTTCTTCGGAATTTTGTTTTTTTTTCGCTTATTTCGCGTTTTGATCTCCAAAAGTATCTGGGTAAACAATTTTTGTGCAGTATTCCGTGTGGAAATTATTCCAAATCATTATTTGCTCACTTTTTGCTTGGACTCGTCGTTTTACACGCGTTCATTTCGAATTCGTAAAATTTTTTGTCATAATTTATTTTTATGGTGCTCAGAATTTCATCGAACAGTACAAAATTTGTTTCATATACATTTCACTCGTGTTTGAACCAAATTTAATCAGTTTTCGCGTTGATAAAATGTAATGACGTGTTCTTTTTTCGAATTCGTTAAAAAAGTAAAAGGTTTTTGTACAATTTTGGCTCGAAAGTGCATCGAAACGATTTTTCGTTTTTTTTTCTTGTTTGAAAACGATTTTTATCGCAGTCGCAGATAAATTCATAAGAAAATATGTCTCAGAATGTTCTAAACTGTGCTCGAAATGAGTTCTAATGATCAACTGTTGAATGCGGAAACTGTCGCTTCCGTGGTGAATGGAAACGGTAAATGAGTGAATTTTTAACTTTCCGAGCACTTTTTCGTTTCGAAATACAAAATTGACAAATTTTTAAAGAAAACGCTGCTCAAAATGAAGGCGAAGAACTCGAAGAAGGCGCGGTTTACATTCCAACTCTCAGCGAGAGATACGAAAGTTTAGATTATGATTTAATCGAAAATCAATTGCTGAGAAAAGAGGAAATGCTGCCGAGGCATCAAGTTTGTAAATTTGGCACAGTTTAGGCGTTGTCCAGTGCGACTATCTGTCTCGAATCGCTTGTTCCGAGGCATTTTTCGGTTCACTGGTCGCAATTTTTGTTTGAGGCCTGAAACAAATATTGACACACTTTCTCATCGGCTAGGTCATTTTTTTAGATTTTTTTATTTCGGTTTCAGCTGACATTATGGCGAATGAATATCAATCGATGGGTAGTTTGTTTTTTCATCGGAGTAATCACGGCATTGATCGCTTGTTGCGTGGATATGTTCGTTTCGTATTTTTCTACGCTCAAATTCGACATGTTACGCGATCGTACGAGACGTTTTTCGGTGTCACGTTTTTTCGAACAGATTTTGCAGACAGTTTGTTTATTACGTTTTCAGTTTTCGACCGATGCGCGAAAGAAAATTGCCTTTATCAACCGTTATTAGCTTGGATTCTGTGGAATTGCGGATTCGTTGCGATCGCCGCTTGTTTGGTTTTATTCTTCTCAGGGGTTAGTAATTTTTTTCATGAAATCATTTTGAACAACTATAGTCACTGGACGAGTGCGATAATTTGTTTTCATTGTTTTGTAGCCAGTGGCCGCCGGAAGTGGAATTCCTCAAGTGAAATGCTTTCTGAACGGCGTACAAATACCAGGCGTCGTTAGACTGAAAACTTTGGTGACAAAAGTTATCGGCGTCGCTTGCAGCGTTACCGGCGGTTTGGCGGTCGGAAAAGTGACTGACTAGTTGCTCAATCGGGTAAAAAACGATTACATGATTTGATTTCGGTTTTTGCGCTTTTCAGGAAGGACCGATGATCCATTCTGGCGCCGTCGTCGCCGCTGGGGTGTCTCAAGGACGATGCATAACGCTTCCAATTGATTTGAATGTAAGCTTCCACGTTTTTCATTTGCTCGTTTCGTCGTCGGCGACGACACATACATGTCAAAATTGTTTCAGATTTTCGAATATTTTCGAAGTGATCGAGAAAAACGAGATTTCGTATGCGCAGGCGCCGCCGCCGGAGTCGCGGCGGCGTTCGGCGCCCCGATTGGTGAAAATTTTACTCAAAACGCGTTGTCATTTATGAAATTCGTGCTACTTTTTCGTTTTACGTTTTTAGGCGGTGTACTTTTTAGTTTGGAAGAAGGTGCTAGCTTTTGGAATCAATCGCTCACTTGGAGAATCGTAAGTGACTCGATTGTTTCCCAAAAGTGTCCTCATTTCGTCGCATTCGATTATTGTTCCGAATCATTTTTTAGTTTCTCATTTTTTTAGTTTTTCTCGTCGCTCATCTCATCATTTACGTTGAGTTTGGTTTTGAGCCTGTATAATGGTCGGCCAGGTTTCCTTTCGTGGTCGGGCTTAGCGAATTTCGGCACTTTTTCAGTAACACAACGATTCGACTTTGTTTTTCGCCTCGTTTGTCAACATTTTTCGCACGTTTGCAGGATGTTAATTATAACATTTGGGAATTATTTTTTTATTTAATCATTGGCGTCGTCGGTGGCGTTAGCGGAGCGTTATTCAATCACATAAGCATAAAATTAACTATTTTTCGAACAAAGTGAGAACTTTTTTAAAACACACAAGTTTTAACACAAGTTTTAACACAAGTTTTGCGGAAAATTTACGAATTCAATTTTGACACAGTTACGTTCGAAAAAATTGGCAAAAGTTGCTCGAAGCGATGCTTGTCGCGACGACGTCGGCGACAGTTGCCTTTTTGACAATTTTCACAATGGAAGATTGCCAGCTATTGAGCAAACGGGGCAACGTTACGAATCCAGTCCAGGTAGAGAAAAGCTCAACTGTAGATCACACGCAACTATAGTTCACACGTGCATCTATAGTGCGTTTATTTTTTAGCTGTGGTGTCCCGATGGTCATTTTAGCGCGGCGGCTGAATTGTTTTTCCAAACCCCTGAGGAATGCGTGAAAAGTTTCTTCCATTCGCCGCCACGTAAGTTTCATTTTTGGTTCGCTTTTCGTCCTCGGCCAGTCGCAAAATATGTTTTTTTTAGATTCATTCAACGCCATAACCGTTGCCGTGTTCGCCGTCGGCTATTATTTTTTATCCGTTTGGACGTACGGGCTTTCGGTGCCGTCGGGTCTGTTTATTCCGTCGCTGCTCGTCGGCGCCGCTTGGGGTCGACTGGTGGGCATAGCAGTCGAAGCACTGTTTCCGGATGTCGTAAGGGAAATTTAAAACAAATTTTCTGTCGGACGTTGAACCCAACTGGGCAAATTATAGTCTCTTATCGGCAGCTACTGAAAACAGTAAATGGAGAACAACTATAGCCGCTCGGCAACTATAATCATTGAACAGCTATAGTCGCTGGCAACTACGTCACTGGACAACCAATTATAGTTTCTAGACAAGTGCAGTCACCGGACAACTATAGTCACGGGCTATTTTTTTACTTGAGGCCGGGGTGGATCCTGGAAAGTATGCATTAGCTGGCGCCGCTGCTCAACTCGGCGGCACCGTCCGAATGACGATCAGTCTCTGCGCCATCATCATCGAGGCCACTCACGATATCACATTCGGATTGCCGATCATGTTGATTTTAATGACGGCCAAGTGGGTCGGTGATTATTTCAACGAAGTGCTTTTTTTTGTTTCCATGAGACGTTTTCCGCGCCTAAAAAACGTTTCATGTTTCAGGGGATTTACGATATGCATATCCATTTAGCCGAAGTACCCATTTTAGGCTGGGATCCGCCTCATTTGGCGTCCAGCATTCCCGCGATGTGAGTGAAGTAGTTTTCGACACCTTTCATTTGGTTTTTGGACTCATTTCATGCATATTTTTCGTTCTTTTGGATACTTTCCCGTGCGTTTCTGTTTTGGACACAGTTTAAACGATTTTTTAGACAAGTAATGAGTCCGAAAGTTGTTGTACTGCGCCAAATCGAAAAAGTCGGTCGCATTTATCAAGTATTGTGCAACGATCGACATCACGGGTATCCGATCGTGGATGAATTCGATCCGGATATAGTTGGCGAATCTCGACTGACTCACGGACGTTTGCAAGGATTGATGATGAGATTTCAGTTGGTCACGTTGTTGCAACACAAAGTAGACCGAATCGACCGAAAATGAGGACACTTTGAAGACATGATTTTCGTCATTTTTTTATGTAGATGTACAGCGAAGATAAGCAGGGTCAGCGAATGGTCGCAGGTTCATCGAGGATAAGATTAAAAGATTTTCGAGACGCTTATCCTCGATATAAAGTCGCTCTAAAGGTACTTTTTTGAGTTTACAGGAGTATTTTTGTGAATCGATTAATTTTTAATTTTGATTTTATTGTAGCATATCAGCTTAACCGCAGCCGAACGAGAATGTTGGATGGACTTGCGGCCGTACATGAATCCGACGCCTTACAGAGTTTCTCAGGTTAGAATTGTGTCGTCTAAAAGCGATTTTCCAGCCCTAAAACGCTTTCGATCGTTGCTCATTTAGGAATCGAGTTTGAATTCTTTGTTTCAACTATTTCGCGGTCTTGGACTTCGCCATGTCGTCGTCGTGGACAGCGACAATAAAGTAATTTGTTTTTGACATTGATTATGAAAAGCGACAGTTGATTTTTTGTTTTAGGTTGTTGGTATCGTGACCAGAAAAGACATCGCTCGATATAAAGCCACTCGATACAAAAATCGCTACGCAGTTCGTGAACTGTATTTTTCCATGCGCGATTAAAACGAAATTTTGTTTTTTTGTAGCGAGATCTGACATTAAATGTGTATTTTATTGAATATTATTTTGTATTTTGTCCATTTATGTCGTTCAAACAATAAAACTGAATAGTTAGCTAGTTTTCAGATTTTGCTCGTTAACTTGCCAATTCCACCCAATTTGTGATTTCTGATAGCTTGTTAATGTCGAAAACACACTTCATCCAATCTCCGTGAAACGTAAATTGAGCTTATTTTTATTTACTATTTTAAACGTCTGATCCTCAAGTTATTTTTATTGTTCTGTTTAATGTAACTTGTTTATCAAAATGTTTAATTTGCGGACGCTTCTGCTTATAATAACATTCAGTTATAAATTTGTTTTCATCATGAAATTTCCGGTACCTAAACAGAAGCGTCTCAACTTATGTTAGGCTAGGTTCTTTTTTGCCTGTTTCGCTGTGTTGCGAGACGCATTTCGGTTGCGGTCTCGTTACAACATGAATTTTTGTTAATCATCGAACCAATTTTGCGAAAATCAAATCATTTAATGACTTCAGAAATTTATTATAACACAAAATCACTGAGAAATTTAACAAATCAACCCATAACAGAAGTTAATTTTAAAAAAAACAACAGAATTTAATTTAGTTAAGTTTACACGATTTATTTTCGGCTTATTGCTGACTTTCCTTTCGTGGACGCTGACTTCGGATGCTTTACGAGCGATGCATTTTTAGGAGACGTTAAAGAAGTTTCGGAGACGGTACTTTCTGAGAAGTCTTTTGAAAATTTACAGCTTTACTCATCGAACGTTTCGTTGCGGATGTCAGCATTTTCGATTGATGTACCGATTTACTTTTCTGTACAACAGTTCCGAAACTGTCGACGATGCTGTAACTTTTGTTGTCGTAAGGTAAATCGGCGCTTTTCTCCACCGTTGTTTTCGAACCGGATGTAACTGGATATTGCAAAGTTGCCGCAGGATTTTGCAGTTCCTGAGGCCCGGAACCCTCCGTTCCTGATTTCGGCGCCGGCAAATCGTCCAATCGTCGATTCATCGGAATCGTCGTCCATCGGCTGTAACCGCTCAACCAACACGTCATCATTTTACCTTTGCCTTTCACTTCTTTCTCTTCCAACTTGCTAACGTTGTACAGCCCGTCTATCAGCAGATTTCTCGTCGATTCCGATAGTTGAATTTCGTTCACGTTTCCCGTGCTGGCCATTCGACTTGCGGTGTTCACGGCGTCTCCGAACAAACCGAATTGTGGAATGTTCTTGCCGACAATCCCGGCCATTACTTCGCCGCTATGAATGCCGGCTTTCATTTGGAATTTTACTTTCTCGTAAGTTTTAACGAAATTACGAATTTGCAACGCTGGCTGAAAAATGGAGAATCAATGCGAGCAAATCGTGAATCTACTTCGAACAAAGAATTGCAGTACTTGAACGATTTCCGATGCGTGTAAGCTGTTCTTGTGAGGAACTCCCGACGCTAGCAACAGGCTAGAACCAACTCTATGCAACGGCGTACAGTCGTACAGTTTCACGATGCGGTCGTAAGCTTTGAATAGATCGTCGAGGATTTCGATTATGGCTTTCAATTCTATGCGATTTACCAGCGACATAAATTCGACGATGTTGTTGAAATAAATTGTGACACTGTCGTAAAATATTGGTTCCTGAAATCATGCAACAAGTTGCAACTACTTCTACCACGCTTCAAAAGTCCTCTAATTTGTACAAGTTACCTGCTTTCCACCAGCTAAAAATTCGTAAGTCAAAGTAGGCGGCATCATGTGCGTCAGACACTTCAGCGACATGTCGCGTTCCTTGACTTTGCCAGCTTTTTGCTTCATCAACTCGCGAACCATGTTCCTCGATATTGTTTTCAAGCGATTGCCGGTATTGATGGCTATGTCGATGTGTTGCTTCTTCATGGCTGAGTTTAATTTTTCCAAAATCGCAGTGAATGTCGGCCGCGACTTCGGCTCTTGGCTCCAACATTCGACCATCAAAGTTTCCAACGATTTCATCTTAGTGTTATGCGCGACGGTCGGCAAACTCGGACGAACTAGACCGGCTTTAATTTTCGTCAAAATCAATTCGGCGCAACTTTCATCGTCGGTCGGCGCTTCGCTGACTTCCACAGTTTCAGCGGCTACACTTCGAAACACGGACTGGAAATGAATCGCTGTCAATTTCTTCGATGCCAAGTGTTTCTAAAACAAAAGCAAAATTTTGCAAACAAATGAAAAAAAAATTGCTTAAATGTGAAATCAAATTTGTTACTTTTGTTTGAATTTCGTGAACATAAAACAATCCTCGCTGGAACGAAATCTGATGCATTATCAGCGCAAATCGATAAACATCGCCGGCTTGCGTTGGTTTTTCTTTCGGATTGCGAAGTATTTCGGGTGGTAAGTAAAGTAGATCCGTTTTGCGAACGCTCGATTTACTCGCCGACTTTCCTCGTTGACGTTTGAATTCCTCAAAAGTAGGAAGTCGAGTGATCATAATGCGAAGGACAAATCGATCGTCGACGATGCAGCGATCGGTTCGCAAATCGCCGTGTACTTTCAAAAAACTTCGATGCAGTTCTTCCATGGCTGTTGCCAAATCGCGGATTAATGAATACTAAAACAAATTATGCGCTTGGATTTCTAGTGAATCCAGCACTTTTTCCGATCTTACTTTTAAATCGATTGCTAATTTAACATTTTTTAATATTCGTTTTAATGTTCCACCGCCGCTTCCCAACATGAATACCAAATTGAAATCGGCCGATTTCTCGCACACGATTCCTAGCAAATTCGCTATTTTATCGTTGGACGCTGACAAGCTCGCGATTCGAGCGATTTCTTGTAGAATCGGCTGTGAAATCAAAATCGACCGATCTAAATCATTTTCGATGTTCACTACGATAACGTTTTGCTTGTCGTAATGGCCAACGATGATCGGAGTTCGATTCACTTGTTCGATTTTCGACTTTAGGTTGGCAACTTTCGGACTGGCATTAGCGACTTTCTTGCCGGCTTTCGCTTTCAGAATGTGAGGTTGGATATTCACCCAAGGAATCAGCCAACGATTTCGCAGAAAATGAAGATTATTTCGAACGAAACAAAAAACGACCAAGTAAGCGATACCGGCCGTCAACAATACAGCGATCAACGTTGCGACCACAATTAGAATCAGTTTTTCCGTCGATATGCCAAGAATTCTTGCACATTTGAAATACGATGGACGGTTGTTGCATTCGTGAGGAGCGTATTTTAGTTTTTCGTCACCGTTTTCCCACAAAATTTCGTTGTACTTCGTATAGTTCGTTTGAAACGTTTCGCCGGCGGCGCAAATCCAATTGAACGAGAATCCGAGCTGATACTTCTTCGCTGAAACGTCGTACGTGTAAAATAGCCAATTGGGCAACCAGTGAACTTGTACGCCGTTTTCCGAGCTACCTTTTTCGCCCGTCTTGTACGATTTCGCGAACATCGTCGAATCGAAATTTTGATTTTTCGCAGCTAATTCGGCCGATTTCTTGAAGTAGTGTTTTATCGCGCAATAATACCTGCCGCTGTACACATTGAGCTTTTCGTATTGGTAAATCAGATTTGGATCAGTTTCGGGCGTAATTTGAGCGTTAATCTTGTTATCGAAATCGTCGCACAGTGTCTTTCCGGGTGTTATGATTTTAACGTATTCCAAAACATCTTCCGCGTCGGATTGTTTTAAATCGTTGTACAAATAGCTTGCGTACGAGTCCACGTTCATGGCGAACAACATCACTCCATACCTAAATTAAAATTAAAAGAGTTAGTTCCGATTTCACTGTAGCTTGCAACTAGCAGCGAAAAATCAAGTTGCAATGAAATCCAAAAATGTCCAAGACTGGTTGCTTACCTGTCGTCTGCTTTTTTATTTGTATGAATCTGTTTTAAAAATCGAGCAACTACTTTCCACTCGGCCGTGCACATGACGATAACTCTAGTGATTTTCTGCAAAGACAGCCAAACGTTTTTGTACACCGAATCGTCGTCGAATTCGCCGATTTCGAATTTGAAATAATTGACGTCCATTTGTCGAAACGGTGTATCGATGCTGGTTTCCGACTGAATTTCGTGATACAGCGTCTTACAATATGTGCTGGCGTATTGAGTATCGTTGAACAAATTTACCAAAGCGAATTGATGAAATTTAAAATGGTTGAAGAACATGTCGACGATACCTCTGGCGTCCATATGGTACGAGCCACTGAGCAGCATTAAAATCGGTGAATTCACTCTCGCCAAACCGCAATTTACTTCGTCCCTGTTTCCAGTTTCCAAATTCGGCAGAATATTTGAGCTGATCGTCAGCAAAGTAACATTTTCGGTGAGCGATTTATTCGTTAAAACTGCGCGGAATTGTTTCGACAAAAGTTTGAACGACGGCGAACTGCAAAACGGACCAGCGATTATTAAACGATCGAATTGTGTTCTTTTATGTTTAACGTATTCGTCGAAACAGTCGATTAATTGTGAATATACTGAGCTGCAATTTGAATCGTGCTTTTTGACGCTGATGCGGTTCGGAGATTTATTATTTATTGAACGGATTAGATTATTTATATAGTCTGCGAAATTCATCTTCGGGAACGGGTAATCATTTAAAACGACGCATACGAACGGATTCGGACCATTTTTCGGTCCTGGATCTTCAGTTGAACTGTCTTTTATGGTTTCGATCGAAATTGTATCATTTGCGGAATTCGTATTTTCGGACGATTCAGTCGTATCGACATTCGTTAAAATAGCGCTGATTAACAAACGTTTAGGATTTACAAGATAAATTAAAATTAGTACGATTAAATTTAAATACATTTCGGAAAATTTTACGGACGAATTTTTACAGCCGACCGCTCGGCACCACTGCGATTCTAAAAATGACGCTTGCTCTCGGGAACTTTACACTAACATCGTCAAAGTAAAATCGAGCTCGGCATAAAATCACGTGATTGAAAACGAATATGGTTAATAATTCAAAACAAACTCAGCGCCAAGATGTGAAATCATTTTCCGCCGAGATTCAACGAAGGTTGCTGCTAAATCAAGGCCTAAAGCAGGGATGTGCAACCTTTTTTGCTTGCGGGCCAGTTCATAGGTGAAATGCAAGATTAGAATTTGCTTACAAATGTCTCGTTTATTCTACCGCAATAATTAGAACTAATAACCATGTTCAGCAGTCATATTCATACAACTTAGACATATTCATACATGCATAATCATATTTTCATATTCATATCACTAATTCATACAACTAATTTCATATGTACATACAACTAATTTCATACATACATACATACAACTAAGTAAAATTCATATTCATATTACTAATAATCATATTCGTATAATTGATAAAAAAAAATACAAAACTTTCAATGAGAAACTTGACCCTGCATGTTTTTTGCTAAAAGAGCGAATCGAGGTTGCAAGC
>JAQGBA010000341.1:0-39962 GCA_034698125.1 Prionchulus punctatus | reverse complement strand
ACTATCTATTGTCCTGCCTACACAACTCACCTAGTCTAATTTTCTAGCTCGCGTATGACCCGGGACCGTTCCCTTGTCAGCAATTGTAATGTTATTTTTTTAAAGAAAGCAATTTCAAAAAATTCCGTTCTTCCACGCTTACAAGCAGCGGTTTAAACTCGAAATATCCCTCCTCCAGGTGCGGCATATGGTAAGCGATGGAGATTTATCCGAAACAACAATCTTTCGATGGAAAAAACTCAATAATTGTAAAAAAATAATAATTAGAACTGAATTAAAATTTAATGAAAACTAAATTAAAAACGATCGCTCTACCTCAGCGTACAGTGTTCAAAAGTAACCCATTAATGCCTATTATTTTTTGCGTTTTTGCATTTGTTTGCATTTTGCAGTCGAAATTACTCCTGTTCGGCTTTACTTTTTGCTCGTTCTTTTCATATCGCTTTGAAGTGTCGCTCGAACTTTCTCGGCAAGTCTGATTTCTGGGATATATTATCAACGGCAGCATCTTGTACTTTATTAAAAATCGAACCAAAATATGATTGGCTACGTTCTCTCTCCGCAGACCTGCAGTGAATCCAACAAAAACATTTGTCATGACCGACAGGCAGAGGTTTTTCATGACAATATTGGTTCATAAATGAACAAAAAACGACCTCAAAACATTTATATATCGATTGTTAACTATAATTAATCAAGCGTTTTATTCTATTGCTACAACTATAATTATGTATAATTCAAATATGGGTTTACATTACCATATTACGGCTAGCGTTAAAATGAAATGTCTGAGCGGGCCCCAAGGCTTTTTCGTAAGGATTTGGGTTTTAAAATAATTTTGTAAGCTTGTTGATTCATTATTTCGTTTATCAAAAGTCTTTAAATTAAAATGTGCGCCGCCATTGGTCAATGTCAAAATTCCTCGAAAAAAGTACTTTACTTCGAGAATACAAGAATCCTTTGGTGCTGAAAAGGGATTAAACGTGTCTTGACACGTACCCTAACTCTAGTTGAGGCATTGAAAAATAATAAATAAATAAATTTTCTCCGTCGGCCAACCAGGGTTCCAACTTTCAAAACACTGAGTATACTTTTGAGCTTCCGAACATTATTTGCGTTGAATACGAATTTTGACCCGTAAAAAAAGTGTGCGCTATACTTTGCATGCTAACCACCAATTTTGGTTTATTTAGAGTTAGGAAAACGGACGTTACCAAACGGTAATTTTTAACGGTTACTAAACGTACGGTTATGGGCAAAAAGCGAAAACACGAAAGTAGTTCGAGCGAGGTTGACGAACATCGTCGAAAGAAATCGAAACTGACACTAAACTGGGACGATTGCGAAATATGGCTAGTAAAGAAGCCCAATTGTGTAGAAATCTTTTAGTATTATTATATTAATTTTGAAAGTGGCAATTAGTAATGAAATAATTGTATTATCATTTTTAGATATCCATTGATAGTTTAGCAGATTGCGATTTGTCTTTAAATGATTTACGAGAATTTCAATATGTAATTGAAATAATTCACTTTTCAGTTTTGTTTTTCAATTTTATACACATGCATTCGATGTTAATCCGCAGGATGAGAGTACGTTTGACTGCGAAAGGCAAACGTTGAAAAATAAACCCGTTGTTTTGTTTAAAAAGAGAACAATTTCTGACGACGTTCATCAAAAAAGTAAACCATTTTTTATTTGTTTTTGATGAACCTTGCCGATGTTGCTTGAATTTTCAGTCAAAGTAATCCCAACAGGTACAATTGTAATTTCACGAGTATTACCTGTGAAAGAAAATTCATTGGAAAACGTTAAAATTGATACGGGACCGCCGCCTATTCAAGAAGATCTAAAACAAAGATTCGTGCCTTTCGGAATTTGCGGCGAAGTCGTTTCGAAAACGAAACATAAAAAGAAAAAATCTTCGCATAGACATTAATTTGATACTGATTACAAAGGAAAATATTCAGGATTGTGGGGCTGAATAATAAAAAGAAATATTAACAGAAACAGTCAAAAATTATTTCGTGTATTTGGTAATTAATGTCCGATTTCATGAATTACAAAAGTCTCGCTATTTTCACCCATTTTTTATTAAAAAACAACCACATGTGTCTTCCATAAGTTTTATGTTTTTTTGACTGCGAGAAAAGCAGCAAAATCAACGTGCTTATTTTCGAAACGGTTTTTATGATGCAATTTTTCTTCAAAGCTACAATGAAAACAAATTCCCGATTCCCTATCTACCTACCAGTGAAAGGGAAGAATCTCAACATCTTCATGTCGTTTTCAGAATAATTCACTTGTTACATTATAGAAAGCCTCAGTTTGAATTGTTCGTCGAGATAACTGGTTTTGCTTCAGTTCGCTTAAACAAAACGTTTTAAGCTCCCGACATCCCTTCTCGTTTTGCCTCTTAAGTCGCAAAAAAGTTTCAGGATTGGTTTTTGTTTCGAGGACCGACAACGAGAGATTGAAATCATTTTGATTTCATACCGAAAGTTTTTCTCAGGCTCAATTTCAATTCTGAAAAAACCCGAATCATAATTCCACAATAATGCCGCAAATTCTTGGCATGAACGTTGATCGCGAATTGTTGGGTTTAATTGTTAATTTTGCAATATTGGGAGTATTGTTGGCCATGATGTGGATGATATTAAAAAGTTGGGAAAATAAAATTACAGATTAATTAATGGCGAAGCGTTTTGTCATTCGTGGTAAAAAATGTTGATTCAGTTTTAACACTTGATAAACGTTCAGTGAACTTGTTTAAGGCTTTGGGCGCATGAAACTCTTATCTCTTCATAGATGATTGACCACTATAGTAAGCCTTTTTCGAAAGGTTGTTTTGTATTAATTAATGATTATTTTTTGTTTGTTTTTCAGAAAGCGTGTAGAAATTTTTAGCGTGAAATAAGAATAATTAATGAATTCGGTGTTATAAATAAAAAGTTGCAACGTTCCATTTTTATCAGCTATCAACTGATCATCTGTTAGATAGAAACACTTTTTGCATAAAGTTTCCCTTTTTCCAGGACATTTCAACCACGTTAGTTTGCCTGTATGTGCAACACTTGACATGCTTCGACGTATATGGCACAGCTTAATTTGTTGTGAAAGGGTTTGAAATGCTAATTCAAAATTTTGAGTAAGGATTTGAGATAAAATTTTATTTTCACATATCGAAACTAATTTGACTAGGGGGGACAAGCACCTAGTATAATTGATAAAAAGTACAATGAGAAACAAATTTTAGATTTAAATGTGCGTCTGTCGTCGATGAATTTTAGTTCGTCGTGAATCGTCGATGTGCGGATAATGTGGCAATATAATCGTAAAAGAATAACAACTGAATTTTCGTATGAACCGTGTGATATCTTTCTTTTCGCATGCGTTGTACCAGTTGCAAACAATCTTGGAAATCGTTGTGAGTTAAACCCTCCATCATTATATCCATCAGAACCAAAACGGCTGATCGTCCTAAAAAAGTACAGAATCTTTGAAATAAGTACTTGTATGGTGCGTCTTTAGAGTAGCTTACCAACACCTGCAGAACAGTGGTAAATAATTGGCGGACCTCTTTTATGCATATCTTGAAAATTGTAGAATTTCTGTCCCATATTAACGTTGATTAATTTGACGTAGTTAAGAAATTGTCTAATCACTTTTTCGTCTGCAGGAACCTAAAACAAATATGATTGAAAGGTGCTGTTGTTTAGAAATCTCTTTTTACCCCTTTATCGGGCCATAACGTATACCAAACGTGAACACAGTAACGGTTTTCATTCGTCAACTGATTCGTCACTTGCAACAATGAAGCGACGCTTGAAACACGTTTTTCGACTAATTTGAGAGCAATTCTGAATACACCGGCACGAAAGTCGGCTTCGTTCGACAGTGGAAAATATCGGGCGCATTTCTGCTTGCCATTTTCTTCGATTCGAGTTACCATCACCATAGTTGCAACATTTTCTTGCCAAACCATACGCCAGAAATCGGGTACCGTATTGTCCATCGGTCCCTGAAAATGTTTTCTCACTATGTAGGACTATAAATGTCTGTAAAATACGTAAAATTTCAATTCAAACCAGCTCACTTGCGTAAGAATGTAAGCGTGTTTTCGATGATATCCATTAATATAATTAGCGTGTATGTAGTCCGGTTGCAAACCGTCATTTAATACCACTCGAGTCTGATCGTAGCAAACCATATCGTTGTATCTGTTGTAATCGGCGTGTTGTTTCCAAACGTTCGTCGTGTTACCATGATCCGATATCGTTCGTTGCAATTGTATGAATTCGTCTTGTATTCTCGTTGGTTCGTCGGCTGCTACCTGAAAATGAAAATGAAAAAATTTTGAATATTTAAGAAAAGAACACAATTTTTGCATGGTCTTTAACTGACTTTAGCTAAAAATTTTCTCAATAAATCTCGTACGGCGGAATTTTGTATGGGTATGTACGGAGTACTAACCATCGTTGCAGCATTTCGAGGCGCAAAATCAAATTTATCCAAAACTTTATCCATTGTTTTTATTATGAGTCAACCGAACCTACCGCTCACCATCGAATTAAATAACCGAATGATTGATGGAAGCAAACACGTTACACTTTTGTAATAAAAACTTGTTTTTTTTCTCGTTACCTAAAAGTAACAACAGTAATTGAGCACTACAGTTTGATTTCGTTGCTCGTATTGCGTCATGCAGGTGAACAGAATATTTTTGTCTAGATAGAAATCAAAAACATATTTTTAATGAACCCAAATCTGAGATTTGTCGAAAAAATAGTGAAAGGCATTTTGTGACTCAATCACATCGAATTCGAAAAGACAGGTGCACTAACAGGCTTCGTCGTCCAGTTTGCTTTGGTGACACGTGTCCTCTCCAGAAACTCATCGGGTGATTCGTAAATGTCTACGAATCGCCGCAACATGTACAGTAGGGACTAAACCGACCAAAGAACCGTGTTATGTTCTGGTTCGAAGGACCAAGTCCAGACAGACCGTCGATGGTGATACGGAACCCCTTTCTAAAACACCTGTCCATCATGCACACAAATATTTCAAACGGATACGGGTACACTTCAGATTAAATCTAGTTCCCTTTACCTAGCTCATCATTGGCGTTCAACCTTTTCGCACGTAATCGTTTTAGTTCCTCCAACGCGAAAATGGGCTTCGACTGGTAAACACCCTTCGATTTATGTAGGTAAGTTTATGAATCAAATTAAGCACGATAAAGTTCCCTGTTGTTTAAAAAAACCTGCGACATTAGATTACTGTTACGGTACCACGAGTATGCGGTTAAGGTTCAAATCCGAAGAGCATGAAGTACTTTGTCATGCCAAGTAATAATTTTGTTTATCCGTTTTTCAAGTGTGAACTCATAAAATCGCAACGATCCAAAACAAGTCGGACATCATTTACATTTCATCTCAAACAAACTTAGCCGGTTTTTCGAAATCGAAAAGCTGAACAAGTCATAAAAGTAATAGTATTATTTTTGTATTTGTCGAGTGTCGTATCCGAGAAAACACCGCCTAAAATGTTTCGCATTGGTCAAAATCTGTGAACGAAATCAATTACGGATTTAATGGAAAACACTTCGCGTGCGAATGAAACAGTTTCCTTCATTCATGGGCGGTGTATTGTAGAACGCTATTTTTGTACCCCATATTCTTTCGGAGATCAAGAAATGTGTTAAATCTTCTTTTCATCTGAGTGACTGTCCGTTCACTCGACGGTACTATTTCGACAGGTCGTCGGTGTTGGCGGACGGTGAAAGAAAATAAAAAAAGAAATGTTTTATAATTGGAAAGTTACCTCCTTCGTTAACCTAATATTCAAATGGGTCATCATTTTTGGAGTTATCGTAAGTGCTCAATAAACTACACTTCCTTGTCCAATTAATGTGTTCAACCGCATAATTTTTATCTTTCCATTTTTTGTTCGCTTTCAGATAACTTTTCGATACAAATGTAAATTTTATGTTGATGGATCTCATACGTTCGATGAAAGTGATATAAGTATCGCCGATGTTATATCAAAATTGTCCATTAGCGATGCTCAAGCTCCACCGTTGATGACGTCACCAGAAAATAAATTTTCTCAAACTGATCATCATACGTCTTGGATTAATTCTGGTAAATACATGCTTTCCTTCGAAAACATTGAGTGATTGCGTACAATGCATTCAGAATGAGAACCGCTAATAGATATTATATTTGTAAAATTGTGCAATTTTATGAATAAGAGTTCAGAGATATAACTGAGTTTATGAACTTAGCTTTGTTTCACCCAGACGTTCAGTGCAGCCCTGCTAACCCGCGAACTGTCATACATATTAATTGTTTGTAATTTGCTTCATTTAAGGAAAGTTTGAAGGTGATATCGACGGCGTCAATCCGAGATTTGGTTTACAAGAAGTATCTTGCCAGAAATCGAATTGATTTGTCTTGCCTTTTTCTTCATTTTTATGTCTGTGCAGGTTAGCGTATCTCGAAACGCGATCAAAGATAAAAATTTACGTTGGCCGAACGGTATTGTACCGTACATTCTTGATTCAAGTTTCAGTAAGTGTTCGAACATTGAAAACAACATTTGTCTTCAATTGTGGATTCACTTTTTCTCTCGATCAGCTGACAACGAAAGAAGATTAATCAAAAAAGCAATGGATACTTATCATCAGAAAACGTGCATCAAATTTGTGACCAGATCGAGCGAATCGGACTACCTTAAAATATACAAAGATTTAGGGTGGGTGATCGGCAATTATTTATGTAAAAGAAAATATCGAAAACGAATGTCTTGACTTTTACTGAGATGTGAAATGACCTTAATTTAACTCAATTCGCGGTTCATTTTCTCGTATGGAACGTTTTTAAAGTGGGCTAAATTTGGGTCGATGAAGTGAAATTCTGTTATTCACCACTGACACTTTCTGTTCCATGTTAAACCCGTTCATTGGCTAAACACGGTTGTGAAATTTACTTCTTTTTACAGTTGTTATTCGATGGTTGGTCGAACAAACGGCGCCCAAGATGTTTCGTTGGGGCGTGGTTGTGTATATCATGAAATTATTGTTCATGAATTAATGCATGCGTTAGGATTTTGGCACGAACAAAGTCGATCAGACCGTGATAATTTTATTACTGTGCGATGGGAAAACATCGTTGCAGGTATTCATTGCATAGTTTTGTTGCTCAAAGTTCGTGATTTTCCTGTTTAAACGAGTTACTGTTTTAGTTTCATTTAGGTATGGAAGGACAGTTCAACAAAATAGATTTAGCATACACGGATTATTTGGGTGAATCGTATGATTATTTTTCCGTAATGCATTACGACAGCCGTGCTTTCAGTAAAAATGGTATGAACACGATTGAAGCCGTTAAACCGGGCATGACTCAAGTTTTGGGCAAAGCTTTAGATTTATCAGAAATTGATTTGAGAAAAGTAAATTGTTTTACTTTTTCACAACAAATCGTTGAAAATCTATAGTGTTTCTTCTTTTGTCAAGGTTAATAAACTCTATGAATGTGAAACTAGACCCGGTGCAAATTCTCTTGTGACAACTAAAAGACCGCTTATATTACCTCCACCTCGTCCAGGTTAGAGATGAATTTTATGTATTTCCAAAACTGTTATAATAAATTTACATGCTAATTTGTTTTTAGAATGCATCGATCGCTTCCTAGATTGTCCATTTTTTTACCGTTATTGTTTACGGCCGGGATTCTTTTTCGTTATGAAAATGTATTGTCCGAAAACTTGCAACAATTGCCCCAGTAAGTCGGTTACCTACAATTAAAACGATATATAATACGTTTTCCTTTGAATTTTTTTTATTAGATTAAACAGAAATACACTGTAAATGTCCGACCGCTGCTGCACTATTCTAATGTTTAATTTTGAACTTCAATATATTTGTTGCTTGTTTTGTTTTCGAAAATTGTACAAAATGAAATGGTTTTGTTCGTGTTAAAGAGTTCGAATGTTTTTGAATAAAGTTTTTTGTCCAGAAAAAATTAATCAATAAGCAAGATTTCAAAGCGAAAAATGGGGTAGAAAATATAGTTTCATGTAATAGTGTAAAATGGTAATGAATTATAAATAGTACTAACCCATTAACTGCTACTAGTCGGTCGGTTTTAGTCGATGGCCGCGAAACAACGAATACAAAAAGAAATAAGAGACATTCGGCGAGATCCTCCAGCGTTTTGTACAGCCGCACCATCGGATGATGATTTGTTCAAATGGAAAGGTACAATAACGGGACCGCCCGATAGTCCGTATCAAGCAGGCATATTTCGTCTGTCGATTTTATTTCCTCAAGATTATCCGTATCGTCCGCCGAGGGTGAAATTCGATACGAAAATTTATCATCCCAACATCGATGCAAATGGTAGAATATGTTTGGACATACTTCGCGAACAATGGACACCCGCGTTGACCATAACAAGCGTTTTAGTGAGTATTTGCTCACTGTTAACCGATCCCAATCCCGATGATCCGATGGTACTCGAAATTGCACAAATGTTAAAAGACAATCCGCAAGGTTACAAACAATTGGCCACCGAATGGACAAAGAAGTACGCAAAGTGATTTCTCATTTTTATGGCTAAATATATCGTTTTTTACGCTTAAATTGCATGTTTTTTCTGAACCATGGCCGCCGTCGAGGAAATTTTAAGTTGAAAAATAAAGAACATTACGATACCGCTTCTGTTATTGCACTGTACTACTGTTTTAAAGGAAGTGTTATTTTTAAAAAGAAATCCAAAACAAAGGCCAGCGAAGTAGTTAGCACGCGTACTCTGTACAATTCTACTTTTATAAAGGTTGCGTTTCGAATTATAAAAAAATAGCTCTCTACTAACTAAGGTATTTCTAAATGGGGAAAACCGCATACAAGTCTTTGAAACCATTCCGCCAGAGGTAACCTAAAATTTTTTATCAAGTTTATGTTATTTATTTCTTTCGTTTATTGAAAAAAGGTGTTCGGCAAATTATGTTTTGACGCGCAGTTTTATCATTAATTAGTTTTTCCTCGCAAATCCATCATTCATAAATGTTAATTATTCATTGTAATGCACATAGGTAATCGAAAGCAATTTCGTTGATTACATTTTTGATACAAAATTTTTTCTATACATGTGTTACTTACGGTAAGCTTGACCAACGAGTAGTTCGAATAGGTTGAGAAAGAAACTGCGGATTGTGCGATAACAATATCATCAATTAATGTTAAAAAAATCTAAAACAATAAGATTAGCAATAAAAAGACAAATGTGCAGCTTGTTAATTGTGTGTGTGTAAACACAAGCGTAAACACGACATCAGCTTTTGGTAAATAACAATTAAAACGAATTTATTATGATGAAAGTAAAAGGCAAATGAAATTACTTAAGGTTTTTTTTGCTAAAAGCTTTTTGAACAATTTGCATTGTCCAACCTAGAGGACGAAAAGGAGACGAAAAAAGTGCGAAAAAGAAACTTTTCATTTTTAACGATTGAAGATTTTATTTTGTCGTTGATTGTCAAAAACCAACAGAGGCTCCCTCAATCCGTCGATGTTATTGCCACGTTAATGCTATTGGAGTCAAAAGATAATACCATAAGAGACACGATAACATATCAAAGGAGGGAGACGCTTGAGTGAGCGGAAAAATGTCAATTTTCGACAAAATTTCGAAGCAAACGTGACGAAAATCAATCCAAAACATCTTCTCGGAGGCCCTTCAACGAAATAAGAATAATACGTGGGTGACAGCAATCCGATGTTCAGAAACCAGAACTCGGTTCGTTTGAGGAATGATATTTGACTGTTGAGGTACAATGACTCAATTAAACAACAGTTCGCGAATCTATTTTTGGAATAAAACAGCTACAGCCGTCTTGTTATTACAAACAAGCAAACACATTTATCATTTAAATTATTTCGAGTTGTTTTTTTACAGTTAATCGTTTGATGTAATTTGATGTCGAGTCGTCGAGTGAATAGTTGATTCGATTCTCGTATGGCGAAGCAAATAAGGAAGTTATTAAAATTGTTCCATACTCGAGAACGAGAGAAAAATATTCGACGACTTGGTTCGATATTTTTAACATTAATTAACTCTCTACACGCTTCATGGGGCCCGATGCTGTTTCGTTTCGGTTTGTCATTTTATATTGCATAAATTATCCTTAACGTAGTAAAAAAGCGAAATGAATCAACGTTACCAAGCGATAACTAAGAAACGAGATTTTCTTAGTAGATTAAACATTCGACTTTTATTCCCTTCCGAAAAAATCAACAGTGAAAACAATTTGCTTCCGTTTTCAATTCAACAAAGTGACCTCAAGTGAAACATAATTTTGGAGATATGATTTATAAAGAATAACGAACGTTCGACCTCGCAACCTTATTAATGTTTAGTTTTAGTTTAGTTAGGTAATGAAAGTGAGCGAAGTGGATAATCAATCATATTTTGTGTTAATTATTTACTTTAAGTTTACAAATCCAGTTTTTACTCGAGAAATGATTTTTTATATATTTGAACTTTCACACAACGTTGGTTACAGAAAAATACAGGTGGGGAAAAAAATCAAAACGCAGATGGAAAGAGTTCTACAGTAGCCAATCAATGTTTACCAATGGACTGGTAACAGCATTAAAACAGTATCGGAAAAGTTTCTCTCGCAGCAGTTTTTGTAAAGCTTTCACGGAAAAATACTTTCGCCCAACGAGAAAATCAACTAAGTAGCAACAACGAGGGGAATTAGTGACACGTAATCGCTCCAGAAAATGACGATAATGTAAACGTACAAAAAAAGAATTACTGGCGACTACATGCGACAAAACGTAAAACGAAAAAACAGCTGGAATCTCTAGAAACAAAAAATTATCTCTTACCTATTTATTTTGTGAGTGAATAAATTTATACAGGAAAAAGTAAGATAAGAATGAAAAAAAACAAAGCAAAAAACTCTTCCATCCAAACCTTTTCATCGTCCGCGGTGCGTAGAATCGAAGGCAAGAATTAAAAACAGCAAAAAACGACTTTTTTCATAAGAACAAAAGTAAAAATTACGAAAGCGAAAAAATAATTTATCACGATTGAATTTGATTCAAAAGCTGCGGCGGCGGATCGGATGTGGTTTTCGTCGTACCGTCATCCTGAGCTAATTCTTCTTCGTCGTCCGCCATAAGTTGTTTAGCTAATTTGACCGCTTGAAATTCGTTATAATGAGTTTTGCGTTTTAATTCGAACTGATGGCGTTTTTCTGCGACACAAAAATCATCATGTGTTTAAAACCAAAATAACATATGTTAAGGAAACAAAAACTGATTAAAAAACTGGTTGTGATGAGACAGAAACTATTAGCGAATTAAATGTCGCTTCAATTACCTCGTTCTTCTTCAGTTTCGTGTTCGCCGCCACTATCACCGTCGGACAACAAGGCTTTCGGCTGTTCATCTTGCGACTGCAACATCCTGACAAAAACGACAAGATTTATCTGACTATTTCCTGGCAAAACTACGAATCACAAACTTACCTTGCTTTTAGCTCGTCTGGGTCGAAATTGATGCATACGGGCTCTGATATCGAAACTCTTCTGACTCCTTCGCTTGTCCCTTCTTCGCCTTCGCTATCACTATACGTGTGATAAGGCGTCTTAGGTTCCTAAACAAGACGCAAAAAAGCAAAAAATAAACCAGTTATAGAAATGAAACAAGTAAAAACTAACATCAATTTTTATATGGCCGTAATCTTTGTCAGACGGATGATAAGTCTGCATGATATTCATTTCGTCAAAATGAGCTTCGCGCGGCGGCGATGCCCTTAAAGCGATAAAGAAAGGAGATTTAAAACTGAAAATGTCCCATTAGGCTTCTTATTAACACGCGAAATATTAAAGCATAAACACAAAAAAACAACAAAATACAAGAAATGAAATTTTTACTTTCGTTCTTTATCGAAACTCGACGTAGCTTTTAGAATACCTTTCTTCGGTTGTTTATTTAAAAACTCCTTCGGATCGGGTAACGGAGTAGTTTCGTCCTCGTCCATCGTTTCTTTCTGATTCTTCTTTCGGCGAAATACGCAGCAACAAAACCCAATTTTTAATAATTTCGAAAAACAGCGTTTTAAAAGGGTACTAATAAACCGTAAGATTGATAAAATTTCCAAAATTCGCCAAAAACAAAACGTGGGTCCAGAAATTCTGAATCGGTGAGTATTTTGAATTCATAAAGTTACTCTGCGGCTATGCGCAAGTATGAAGACTCAAGTTTAAAAATTCATTCTTGGAAATAATCCAATCCTACGACCTTGCGTCTAATTTTCAAAACCACACTTGTTAAGCGGAATTTTCAAATAAAATTCAGGAAAAAATTATTATACTTCATAAGTGTAATTTCGAAAAAATACTGTGATGCAGAGAGGCTAGTTCCCAATATCCATCTTAATTTATTATTAACGCTCTAATTCGTCATTATCAAATACACATTTTGTTCCGAATAGTGTCCAAGTCGTTCATTGGCCTGAACGTTTGTAAACCTGCAATTCACTATCTTTCATCATTTTTTAAGAATACGACAAGTTTACAAAATTGACGAATTTTTTGGGAAAAAAGAAACATTTTTAAGATCTCTTTCAACATGTAAAAAACACTTTTCTTAAAGACAACAAAAACAACAAAACAAAAAAATCACAGCTCGACGGTCGAAAAATTAGTACATATTTACGGATACAAAAACAAATCATTTTTTCTTTCATCGTTTTGCACCTTCCAAGAAAAGACAAGGTAACAAAAAAATTGAGAAGAACCAAAAAAGCAACGAACGACGAAGCATTTTCAAACATTACAAACTAGGCGACGGAACGTCGAATCCGTCTGATAAATCTAAAAAATCGCCACCGTCACCTTCGTTGTCGTCGTCGCCGATCGACGTCGAACCGTCGGCGGATTTTTTCATCGTACCTTCGTCGCCGACAGCGAATCGAGGCGAATCCTCTTCTCCTATACTATCGCCGTCGTGCGTGTACAAGGGTGGCGTGTCCAACAGGTCACTCAACAAAATTGATGCGTGGGAATGGTGGTGATTCAATAAAGAAGCGTTGGATCGACTCGAAGCCAAAGATGGCGAACTCTGAAACACAAATAGTGTCTAAATCTACTACAAAAATAATATTTAAAGAATTACAAAAAAAATAACAATAATAACCGAAAGCTTGCCTGTTTTTTCTTCGACGGTGTACTTTTCAGTTTTTTCTTTGTCGTTTTCGGCACGAAACGTTTTTTCTGACCTTTCTTCCTACTCGAATACCAATCGTCGTCGTCGTCGTCGACTTCTTCGTCTTCCACGTCGCTCCAAGACGTTTTCGTCGGTCGACCGGCGGCCAAGCTTCGTTGATTAGCCACGGTTACGTTTTTCGTCGTGTAATGATTAACAGATGACGACGACGAAGAAGAATTGGCGTTGTTCGAACTGGCGGCCAAACGCGTGCGAGCCTTTCGAAAACTGTTTCGCCCCATTCCCATACATTTTTCCAAATGAGGCGCAAAACGACACGCTGCGGTTGGCTGATTACATTCGGGACACAAGCAGTCGACTTGTTGAATGTACTTCGACGATTTACTCGTTCCGCCGCCGAACGTTTGGCCAAAAATATCATTGGTGCCGCTTTGCAGCGTTTGAAATTCGTCGAAAATTTTGTATTTATCGGCGTTTTCGGCAGCTTTGTTCAATAGAAACATTAACCCGCACTTCGCCGAACGATGCACATCGAATACTACGCCTTAAAATCAAATAATAACTCGCTTTGAATGCACCAACATTGAAAATTTGTAAACGAGTACATTTTCGATAAGCACAATTGCACAGTTCTGCATTATTGTATACCTAAAACTTCCTCGTCGATTAATTCTTGGCATATATTGTTTATTAGTTCAGCGTCGTCAATTTCGTCGCGGTTGTAATCGTTCGGAGCACCCCTTGACGATGATTGAGAAAGAAAATAGCATTCGGTCGACGAAGAATCGACCGTATTTTGAGTACTAACGATGGGTGTCGATAATAAACTAAATTCGGAATTCGACGGACTGTCGTCGGTTATTAACGAATGTTCGCTCGTGTTTCGTAAATACGGGCTGCAAATTTTTTGAGGGGGTGTCGACGACGTTTGACGAAATATAACCGAACCGGCAAATTCCGTAATCATATTAGAACCGACGACGTCGCCGTCGATATTCGTACAATCTTTCGGCAATATACTTTCGACGGCTAAGTCAACCTCGGAGCCCATCATCGAAACTGTAGAATCGACCTTTAAAACGGTTTAACTTGTGTAAAAAATACAAACGTAAAAAACGGAACGAAATACCATTAAAAAAATGCAACTTACGTGATAACGCATGTGCGATGGGAATATCCAAGTATTTACAAGAAAATTAACGTTTCAAAAACGAACCCGTTTAAGTTGTTGAACAAATGCGATAAAGCTCTCGACTAGCATGATAAAGTGCTCGAAAACGGTGTTTAAAGTGGCAGCGCATCGTCGTTGGAGATTACAACCAATCGGAGAACGAACAATTTGTGTTACATTCAACAACGAAATTTGTTTCAGCCGCGATTTTTCAAAAAGAAGTTCTTATAACTTCCAACTTTCGACTGGTCTAAAAATCGATTTATCGGCATCGAATGATCGCATTTTTTCTAATAGCAAGCAATTCGTGTATTACCTTAATTAAAGTGTGAATCAAAGGAATCGAATCGAGAAAGCTAACCGATTAAGAACATTAATTTGGCCATGAAATTTGTTTATAACACGGTCAAATGAAGAACAAAACTGATAGTAGCAGAACTTCCGGGTGCTTAAGAAACAAACATGATCAGATTTATAAAGAAAAAACAAAATGTACGCACGCATGCAATATAATCTCTCAAAAAAGTTGTTTGCATTGTTTTGAATAAAAAGGCTATTCGAAACTCAAATAAGCTTTTTTTGTTATAGTTTGTTATTTTAAGCGTGTGTTAGTGTTATCCTAAATTAGAAAATGATTGAACGCAAATGAAAAATCAATATCAAAGATCAAACTTTTATTCTAAATCGATCTTCGGCGACAAAAAAATGTTGTTCATAGAATATGATTTGGTACAAAAGAAACACGTGAAACGATAAAATAAAACAAAAGGAAACAAAAACTATGAGCATATCTCCAAACATTGCCATAAACAGTACGCGATCTTAAAAAGAATACGTCACGGCACTACAGGTGACTTTGAATTACGTTTGTTATAAATTATTGGCAACAAAAATAAAAACCACTAAACTTATTTGTTGTATCATGAAAAATGCAAAAATCTAATCAAAAAACTACATTTACAAGAACACTTTTCTTCCGCTGGATGAATTTTTGTGAATGGTCGTAATTTCGTTCAAATTATAAAAAATAAAGTGCTTGCGCCCAATGATGAACGAGATCAATTGAATCATTTGAAATTTAAAACGGCTGTCGTCCGTCGTCTTCGAGAAGAATAGGGTAATTTACAATCGTTTTGCACCCTGACATGCGTTTCACATGATATTGGAAGAAATATTTGCTTAATCGTTTTATCACTTCTTGTAATCAATAAAATTTTTAATTTGAGCTTGTGTTTCCACTTTTTGCCAATAATAATCGTGTCAGAGACTCGATTTTTTCATGTTGTCATAGCGACAATTAGCTACCGCATGACTCGGGCCTTCCGATGTTAAATCGTATTCAATGTTTTGTTGATTACTAAATACGCTGGTATCTTCGGTATCAGGTGAATTTAAATCATACGGAAAGACGCCGGAAAATGAAGCGTTTTGCTAAAAAACGAGCAACTATGTCAAACGATTTGTTTGGCATATTATGCATGTGCACTTTTTGCGATTCTACTTTTGTCGCTCATATTACTTTCATGTTTCTTGATTCATTGACTGTTGGTCGAACGATAACTGCTAAGGAATCCAATCGTGATTCGCTGTAGCTGGTTAGCCGTTGTTCCGAAATGCTTACATGATCGCCGTATATTCGAACTTCGTTCAATTCATCTTGAAACTTTACTTTTTCATCTTTCTAAAAAATGACAACGAACCAAAATAATTTAAGGACAACAGGTCGTACTGAAACAGATTTGCCCACAATTTTACCCTTGATCGCTTCCTTTTGAACATATTTCTACAACATTTACAGCAAATGGATAAGTTCGATCTTCGACGTTCTTCGCAAGATTCCGTCGGCGACAGCGGCGGCGTTCCCAACGAAGGTTTATGATATGCCGAACCTCCGTTATACGGAGTGAATTGATCCGTTTCAACGAACTCTCTTTCCTTAAATGTTCACAAATCGTTATTCAAAAAGGGTGGTTCACAATTGAAAACAAACTACTGTATATAATGCATTCATTTTATATACACGTTTTTTTGCAATTAGAAATATTTTAGTTTTTTTATATTTATCGTTCTTACTAAATTTTTGATGTGAAGTTATTTTCGTCTGCTTCTGACAAATAATTTTCCGATTGCACAGCTGCTGTACTTCGTTCAATATAATAGTTTGTGTGTGCGCGTGAGAAACGTGTTATTTCCTTTTAACATCGAGAATTTATCGTTTACAGAACGAGAGCAAATTGATTTCAAACAAATGATTCAGCAAAATAGCGTATAAAAACGTGTTTCCACTCCGTATCATTCATTATAAAAACGTGTCCTATTATTACTACATAACTTACTGTAGCTCTTTCGAGGCACTGAAGGAGATGATGATGTTGTATTTCAAATATATCTTCATCTTTGAGCGATTCCAACGGCAACGTACCCTGTTCGAAAGCTTGTACACGAGCTTCATGCGCTTTCTTTTTGCTGAATAACGCTTGACCGGAAGCATTTTTAACGATTCGAATTCGAGCTAATCGTGCTTTCTAGAATGAGAAAGGAGAAACAAAGATAATATAAACAGTTTTTTCGCTTTTTTTCGTTATTAACGACCAGCGTGTGATTAAACAATATAATTTACGATGTACTAAAATAAGCAATCATCACAGCGATAATTTAACTTGGCTATCTTTAAACGTTTCATTTAAATGCGATAAAAGAGAGAAATTTATTTCTGATAGGAAGAAAAGAAGACTAACGAAAGTCGATCAAAACATAGTAGGTAGTCAAAAAGTAGAATTTTCGGAAAAAGTTTCCGATGAGCATCGACGTGATGATTTATTTATATAATAAGTGTGATTATTATTAATTCATTATCAATTGACGTCAAAATGTAGAATTAAATTTGAACACTTTTGTTATCTAATCAAGGAAAATTATTGAAATCAATTCTGTAATACGATTGAAAAAAATAACCCGTTGAGAAATATTTTAACGTAAACACCGACGTCAACGTATTTCTATCGTTGAAATAGACGATTTTTTGTCGAGTACGTAAAAAAAAGAAGTAAATCTCTTCATAACTGAAGACTACTCGAAAGTGAAAATTTTTTTGCTTCTAATGACGGCCGAAAAATTTCAATAAAGCATTATAAAAAGAAGGAATTCGATTCGTTGAGATACATGTATATCAGTAATTTCAAACCAGAAATACGATAAGGTAAGTGTCATGAAGAACAAAAGAAAATCAAAAAGTAAGCACTAAAATAAGAACCAACTTTTTGAGCGCGTCTTTTATCGGCTCGCTGACTTTGATGATATATACGACTGAAGTTTGATACAATTACGGGCACCGGAAGGGCGATAACAAGTACACCACTCAGAGAGCACACACCGCCGATTAATTTTCCTGTAATCGAACAAAAACAGTTTCACACAAGATAAAGTTTAAAAACAAGAGTTTTCAACACTTTTTTTCTTACCAAATGGAGTGGATGGCACCATGTCGCCATACCTACAAAACAGAATGCAGAATTGTAGACTTTCACCATAGAAATTGATTGCTAATCATTCGATACTGTTGTCAAAAGGGAAACATAATTATCAGCAGATCACGAAAAACCTTTGCGACTTTGAATAACAACGAGCAACAATATTTCGATTCGAGGAAAAAGTGTTTCAAAGGATTAAACATGCAAAACATATCAAAAACAATTTTTGAACGGTTTGAAAGATATTGTAACTAAAATTACTTTCACTCAATTATGTCTAAATGCGAGGCGTTATTAAATTGAGAAGGTTCATTTTTGAATGAAGGAAAAATTGATTTCGGTTCTACGTTTTACATTTATATAACCCAATATGCAATTTATAAACTATGCAAACGAGTTTCAATGCCGTTAGAAAATTTTTTTTCGTCGAATTACGAAAAACGTGTAATTTATCAAATAAAATTTTTGGGCACATCGAAAAATGTTGTTCAAAAGCAATTTTCCACATTTGACATATACAAAAAAGTAAAGTCGATAAAAAAGCAAAAATCGCAACATAAATGAAATAAAAAAACCGACGATATTTCAGAGAAAATCGAGAGTAATAAATTGAAACAAACGTACGTAACGATTTGTTTCAAATAAAAATTTGACAGTTTTTCAGTGTTCCGATTTCATAAGTCATCGAATTAAAGGGGATTGTGTGATTCTGAAAACGTACTTTTATAGAGGGAAAGTTCATAGATACGAAAGGAAACACTAGCAATATAATTATCGAAGAGATACTTGCGTTTGAATAGCCGCTGGGCTTTTTAATTTGCTTCAAGTTATTTCATTATGCTCGTCAAATGTGCTGTTTTGTGTGTAATAAATTTTGCCTCACGAAAAACGAAACAGGTGATTCTATTTAACTCGTTCGAACATAACGGTTTGTCAAGAAATAATCATTAAAAGTAAGAGCATCGAAAAAAAACTTGAAACTAATTAGAGCTCAGCTTAAGAGTTCTGAGAAATGCGTCGGCTTCGAAAAGCACAAAACTGGAAAATAAGGGAAACAACATGAGAAAACGTGTCTGGGGCCACGATTGACACAATTGCCATATTGAAAGAATTTCCACGAAGGAACCATTGCGTGTCCTATTAACTACTGTAGAGGAAAAAATGTACTCGAATGAAACGACCTCGGGCCCTTTTTTCAGATAATATTACTTTCGATGTTTTTGCTTCAGATAAGAAAAAAGCGACAGAACCACCTCCGAGTTACCGTCCGGCATTAACTAAACTACGCGTTTTTTTTCATCCTGTTTTGCAAGAAAATGAACTTCGATCCGCACGAAAACATTCCGGATTGAAATCAATAAGCAACAACTTCGGTTCGAAAATACCCTTTGACGTCGTTATAGTAAGTTCACGAAAACCGGGACAAAAAAATCCTTTAAAACACAAGCGAAATGCACCATTTGTCCGACACATCGAAACCGATACGCACACGAAATCATTCGTCATCGACACATTTCGGACTATATTCAAGGAAGAAACTCGAAAGAAAATGAAAAGGCTTGAAAGTGCTCGAATAATGCGATTAGCGAAATTTACGTAGTTTGCGAAACAAAAACAATTCAAAACGAACCTCGAAAAGTTAACGCATCATTAAAAAGTAAATACTACAAATAAAAAATGCAAAAACAACTTTTGTTAATGACGGTTTTTTATTCTAGCGTCGGAGCGATCAATTCGAAACCATTCAAGCAAATAAATTGTATAGAGGAAAAGACAACATCGAGCGGCTAAATACTGTATTTGATTCATAAACATCCGTTACGAATGCAATTGCCATGTAAGCGATTTTTCGCTAATCAATCATAATATTTTCCCGTTTAAGAAAGACGACGGCATTGCTTGCTTGCGAGAGCAGCTCTATATCGTCTCAGATGATCGTCGTTCAGACAGTTTTACAGAGTTAGCTCGTGAGTTTTTAACTTATAGCAGATGGACAGGAGTAAGTGACCTAATGCAAAAGAAAAGTTATCCTGTTCACACTCACCCTAATGTGGTCATGGTCACGATGGTGTACCAAAACGCAGCGGGAATACTGGCGAATGCGGTATTAGGCACCTTTTTTTCACAATAATACATAATCGTCGCAAAAATAACGATGGCCATCGCCAATGAAAAAACTAAAAAACCAAGTTCACTGGCGCAACTTTTCAACGTATAACCCAATATACGCAATCCTTGCGAGTGTCTGGAAAATTTAAATATGCGAAATACACGAAAGACACGTAATGTGACGAAAGCCCCGCTAACGTCTTTATTGTCTGATAAAAATAGACCGATATAATACGGCATAATTGCAACGACGTCGATCACGCTCATGACACTTTTAGCAAATCGTAGACGATCGGGAGCCGCGTATAATCTCATAAAATATTCAAACGTAAATATAACGACGCAAGCGGTGTCGACGACGAAAAACTGAGTTTCATACATTTCGCCGCACGTTTTGTGTAACGGTTTGGCCCCTTTGGCGCTTATTATCGTTTTACAGTCGATCGTTTCGACGATGTTGCATATCACTGATACGGCGATAAAAAAACCGGTGACATAATAAAATACCAACGCGGGCGTGCTGGTACGCGGATTTTCGAACGCTCGCCACATCATCTCGCGTAGGTTTTTGGCTACAATATGTTTATCAGGATTCGTATCCAAGCGTTCTTCTAACAGTCTCTCTTGATTCTCGCGTTTCTTATCTTTGTACTCTTCGTAACAACAATCGCTTATTAAATCGGGCATTATACCGAAAAATGATAATTCCTCGTCGTAAGCCACTAGGCACTCATGTTTTGGAAAGTGAAGTTTACCAGTTCGATAAAATGTTAATATATGCCGAAATATATCGGGATCTCGATCGAAGAAATATTCTTTTGCATCGTCGTCGTAGAAAAACTCCTTTTCGTTGCTACCCAATAAAGTTTCGGGGAATTTCTCCAACGTGTTTCGCCAAGTTTCGAATCTACGTCCGCTAATGTTAATTAAAAGCTTTTCATCTGACACATGATCTACGGCTAAATCTTTCGCTTGAATAGCAATGGGTGCTTTGGGCATGGGTTGCCTACTTATCGGCACCCAACCTATGGCCGCCGCTCTGGCGAACGGTAACCAAGCTGCTACGGAAGCCATTTCTGAAGAAAATAAAACAAAGAAAAAGTTAAAAGTACCGCCAACCGATATAACGATTCAACTTTGGAGCTGTATCAAACCGTTCCATTTACACACACCAGTAGAGCATACTATTCACCGTAAATGATAAGATTCGTTCCAAAATTATGTTTCAAAAATTGTCCTCGGTCGTCGCGTCCGGAGAACAGTTTCGATGGACAAAAGCGTCGCAACGGGATTCGTTGTCATTTAGCTGCTTTCTCGTGCTCCGACCGTCGACTGAAACAAGAGCGAGCATGAGAAGAACTGGTCGATCGTTATCAACCACTTAGGCGCATGGCGCGCATCGTTTATTACTTTAGCATAGTAAGTAAGAGGGGACGAGGAGATGAGAAACGAGAAGAAAAACGAAGAAAAACCAACCGTTTATTGAGTTGCCGATGATAAAAACAGGAACGGTCCCAAACGAGAATTTTTTTTATAAAACGATCGCGAATAATTTTCGATTCGCTATTCCTTTAATCAACATCGCCAATCGAGAAGTTTCAGATTAGGTGAAAAAATGTAATATTGCTCGATTCGACGCCACTGTCATCAGAATAAAAGTTTTTCCACCGACAAGAAGGGTAATATAATTGAATCCAATTGGATATCGTTGTCGACGTCGTCGTACGTCTATAGTTTTATCATCACCTCGTCGTCGTCGTCGTTGTCATAACGGCTATCGTCGGAAATTTTGAAATATTATTTTATTCTTATAATAATTCTCTCCCTCTATCTTTCATTGAAGAAAAAAGTCATACACGTTTCGCAGAAGTTCGATGAGAATTCCGGGTTTAAAAACAAAATATGCAAGGTGCTCGATGGTGATGGTGAAGATGAAAATCACAGCGCAGACTACCGAAAAGTTTACGGAATAGTGCTTCAACGGCTTCTCAATTGCTCGCTCCAGGTTAAATCATTGGGTTCCATCGGGTTTATTTCGTATTGGCCATAAAATAAAATAATCTGCAAAAAAAATAAAAAATTTACGTTTCGTGCCGCAGCACTCCCTAGCGAAAAACATTCAAACTCGACGTCTCTCTCCCTTTTTTCTCCCTCACATTCGCCCTCTCAATCGCGTTTCGAGTTCGATTTTTATGAAATTCGCCCCAATTATTAAAAACTCTCAATTTGATGAAGACGACAAAAAAACAACACGTTTTTTACTCTACTATTTCTGATGAACGTTTTCATAAAATCGAGCTGGAAAAAGATATTTTTTCACGGTTCGGTTCAACGATAACTTGCACCGCCGGCGTCGGCGTCGGCGGCGGCAGCGGCAGCAGCAGCAGCAGCGATGAAGCGTCATTTTGAAACACGATTTGGTTCCATATTGAGTATATAAACATTAGCAACTGGTCTCTCTCTAGCTTTGCTCTCTCTCCCGTTCCTAGCTTTTTCTCCCGTTGCTGCTTAGTGCTACTGACTAGTTATGACAAACTAAATCGCGCTAGGGGTCCGGCTCATTAGAAGCCGAGTCTCGTTCCTTTTTGCGCAAAATAATTCTCCGAACAGCTTCAGCTCGGGGACTTTTGAAGAAAAAGAGAGAGAGAGCGGAAAAAAATGCGCACGCTCGGCTTTCCGGAGCAGCTTCACCATTACTATACCAATGAAACACATATGAAACGCGGTACGTCGTACGTAGCGACTCAAATAAACCATATGGCATGCAATATAGGCAGGCGATAATAAAGTCGAAGAACGAAACAAATAAAACGACCGCCCGCGTCGAACCCTACAAGCCCTTGGGGTTTTATGCGTTTCGCTGCTGTATTTTCGTTTCCAACTCGGTTTATTCGATCGAATGGAGGCAAAAGACGCTGCATCGCCATCGAATGCGGCGACTGAACAAGCCGACAATTAGATTTCAGACGTATTTTGTTTGATCCGTAATAGGCTATTGAATTTAATGAAGTTTTCCTTACTCTCTCATTGCTTTTCAATATTTTTTTCTTCTTGTCTCAATCGCTTTTCTCTTTCTTCCTCTCTCTCTCTTTTCCGAGATTTCCTTTTTTCGCTTTCAACAATGTCGTTATTCGCATGTGAGAAAACTTCTCGTGTTTCTATTAAATTGCATGCACTAGACTATAAGAGAGTGAAACAGAAATAAACTCCGCGCTCAATATACTTTTCTCATATAACAATCTCGACATATTTTAGTTAAGAAATTTATTGTAAAATTTTTGTTACGCTTTGTTACTCGTTTAGCTAATGATTATATGATCAGGGGACGGAAAACAAGCCCTTGTGTATCCCAAAACAATTGCATAAGTAGATTACAAATTCAGCTTGAAGTAGTAGTAGTACAAGAAGCTCTTCGTGGCAAATTTGTAACACGTTTTAATCTATGGTAAACCAGGTCCTGGTAGTTTCGTTTTCTAAATGCTAATTCGGAGCATTAACACATTGCTATTTACAGTTCACGATTTGATCCAGATCTTGTGTGTTTCAGATAGATTTTATTAACCTTTTTCGCTTGTTTTCTGAAATTATCGGAACTGTTACGCAACTCTTTTTTCTTCACGTTTGCAGACTAAGATCCTATTTTGAGAAATAAAATATTACATTTACTGAAAATTTCGATAACAAATTTACGGGTTGAGATCTTAAAATACATGTATATTATCATCATCAATTTTTTTATGCTTTGTAATTTGCATGCTTATATCGGAAGGTCCGGTCGGTCACTCAAATATGGTTGAATTGTAGGCAACGCCAAAACGGCTTCTGTATGATTTCGTAAAGCAGAAAAATCGTCGAGAAGCGTATTATCCCACTTGTTCGATAGCGTTGATAAAAAATCAGAAATCGCCAAATCAATCCAACTTAGCTGCAAAAAAAACTTCGTAAATGGATGAAACGTATTTTGGAAGAGAAAAACTGCAAGAAAACTTGCTTGGTTTCCGACAAACCAACCAGATGAATTTTCTTGAAAAAACTTCGTGTACTTCTCCAAAAATGGTGTTAATATTTCTTCTTTCGCTTGTCGCCATAAATCTCCCTAACAAACAAAATCACCGTCTGTAATAGGAAAGATTTGCTTGTTTTTGTGACAAAAAGCTTTGTTACTCGTTTCCCTTCGTCTTGTTCGATAAATACAGATTTAAGTTCTTCTATTAAATCTGTTAATCCTCCCATTAACATATCCATTTGCGCTGACTCCCAATTTGTTTTTCCTGCCAAACCTGGATTAAAATAAGCCATATCTTGACTCATATTTAGTCCTTAATAATTTGACCGCTTCGCTAACCATGTTCTCGTGCCAGGAACCTTGCAATGGCCATTGACTGGCACAAATCTCCGCTCGCTGTTTTTAAAACCGGCAAGATTCCCATTGGAGTGGCTGAAATAAAACTGCCTCGTATTGTTTAATCAAACTTATAAAAATGTAAAAACGATTACAAATTTTGTACGACGCCCATTCTTCTCTTGTAATTAATATGTCCTCATATGGTTCTTCGGCATATCGTAAAATCAACCTGGATGGTTCGGCTCGAAGTCGAAATTCGGCAAAATATACAAGCTTTATCGGACCGCTCCATACATCAACGACATCGAACCTTTGCGGTTCATAAGGAGCAATTTCCTCCTCTACCCGTAGTTGGTTCGGTCCGTTATTCGGTTTTATAATTTCTGTTTTATTTTCTTGCGAAACAATTTCAGGCTCGATTATATCTTCGATGTCGGGACTTTTGATTCCATTGGTGTTCGAAATTGGTTGCACTTGAGGTGGTGGCACGGGTTCCTGAGGATGTTTTGAAACCAGTGGCTGAGGTATTGGTTCATCATTGCCGGCGAAATTGATGTCTTCCACTGAAAAATAAAATTTAATGGATAATCAATGTTTCAAAACCGTTTCCTGTTGTCAATGACGACCATTCATTAACTGACAATGGACCTGAATGAAAGCAAAAAGAGAAACGTTCAACGTGATATTTAAACCAGATAAGGAACATTTAAGAAATGGATTCAAGATGGATAATAAATCCTCCTAAAATATTACAATTCAAATTTTTTACCTTTGGCGGATGATGCACTGCTGCAGGAACTTCCCATTATCGCTCAGCAAACAGTGACTCTTGTTATCAAGCTATATTCGTAAATCTCATAACCATGAACGACGCTGGATTGGACGACAACGTTGGCTAATCTATATAGGCAGACGATATATATTCACAGTCGAGAATTGCTATGAAAGAACAATCATGCGAATAGGGGAGTTTTATATATTTTCCCAATCCGCGTTAACGATAGCAACTGATAACACTCGTGTAAGGACGAAAGATCTGTTCGAGAAGTGCGCAAAACTTTCGCATTTATAGTTTCTTACGTAAACCGCGACAAATCCGGACACAAATTGCATAGTTACATACTGTACGTACCTTGAAAGGAAATATACGTCGTGGTAATAATAAGAATGATGTTAAATTTTATGCTATTTTAAAAAGGACACCGGGTATACCTTATAATAGAAAGGAAGAAAAAATTGATATTCACTCCAAAATTCAGCGTCAATGTTACTGTGGTAACGCAACGGTTGTTCGGCATTTCGATTTTCGTCAACAAAAACGGATAATTTCTTTTAACAGGATTAAGAAGAATATTATCTAAAAGTAAAATAACAATTAAATAGCGAGTAGAACAATATTGATTTTGGAGCGTAAATTCAAAAAATCTCGATTATCTGTAAAGTTAGAAAGCATTTATCGATTACGCATGAAATTCTTGACATTTGCTCTTATAAACGGAACAGAATATGCAAAAATAAGCAAAAGAAACTGCAAAAGAAACTGCAAAAGAAACATTCTTCTTTCTTTTGTTTTTTCATTAAGTAATAGTTTTCTTCAACTCCATTTTGCACACTTATTAATTAAATTTTTTGCGTTCTATCTTTTTCATCGATGATTATAAATACATATTACGCGTGCATAGGCGATATATCGAGATTATAAATCAAGCGAAAAACGTCATAATTACTTTTTGCGTCATCGACAAAATAAGCACTGATTGAAAATGATAATACAGCAATATATTTCGAACTTGCCGACGTTTGTTTCTCATCACCTAAATTATCGCCGAATCAATCATTGTCAAATATTTATTTTTATCTTAAATGAACTTTTCGAATCTAGTTTTGTCATCTTGTTTACGTTTTGTTGTTGAGATAGGTTTCTTTATTGTTTAACATATTCATCAAAATTTGACGAAAATTTTGCTGCCAACGTGTCTGCCCTGAAACGTTAACGGGACTTAAGACTAATGTATTTGCATTGAATAATATTATCAACAAAAGTTTAGGATAATAAAAACGTCACAAAAAACTAGAAAAAGGCTTCATCAAATTTGCTAACTTTTTCAAAAAACTTAAAAAAAATCTGCAGCAGTCATTTTAATGAAAATTATGGAAAATTTATTAGCACAGAAACGTCGTGTTTCGATCCATGTTTGTTGCAACATATGGTTCTTTTTCTCTCTCTCTCTCTCAACGTCGGTACTATATTGTGAATATGTAGAATCAAAAACCTTAAGTCCGAATGGAGTGTCCCGTACACATACGTATACACAAGTAAGCCTCGAAATCTTAAATAAACACATTCAGTTGAATCGCATGACCGATGAGTGCACGATAAACAGTACGGTAAACGTTGAAAGTTTTTTTTTTTAATGCTAACTACACGTTAAGAAAACAACCTTTTCGGTTTTATGGTCGATGGACGGACGTATAACCTCGAAAAAAGATGGTTAAAATCTCAACGACTTCGCCAGCGACCATTACTTTACGACTACTGTCTTTTTTACGTCGCGTTTCTACTGTAAAAACGATCGAAAATTGGCGCATTGGTGAACTGTGCGCACCAAATATAGTTTCACTACAATAGTAATGAAAAACGAGGTCATTGAACGCGCATCGCGAAGGTAACAAAAGTCGCCCGTGGCCCGATCGTAAATGACAAAATCCGATTCGCAAATTGCGTAATAAACGAATTCTACCATGCGCTCGTAGTGTTGTGTACGATAATTTTACGAAACGCGCGCTAGGGTTTCGTCGGGTTGCTAGGCTGTACATAATGCGCCAGAAGGGATTCTCCGAAAAATATAGTTTTTACTCTTGTGTTTATTATTCAAGGTTCAAGTTGTTGAACCACTGTACGTTTTATGTGAATTTTTATGTGTATTTTTACTGTACGCTCACTTCCGAACCCGGAGCAAATCACTCTAGAGAAGAAAAAAATTTTACGCCCATTACAAAAGTACGTCGTCGTTGTACGTCGATGACGGGAAAACTAGTTTACGGGAATAAAAACTTTTCAGAAACTTTTTTTGCGATCCCTAGCCGCCACCGCTGCCATGCCTATAGTGGTGACGCAAACGTCAACGACGAGTCGCAATTTGAGAAAGTTAAAGCGCGAAAAACTTCAACACAAAATGGCGTTAACGAACACAGAATTCACTTCACTTCATCGCAGTCGCATACTATTATTTTGCCGCTCTTCGATGTCACATTGTGTTACTACAGGCTTTTTATTTGAAAAAATTGCCGAAATTTGTGCATTTCATTATTCATTATTAACTCGTTTACTAGTTCAACCGAATAACGTTGACTTCGAACGAAATAAATAATATACAACTTATAGACTTTCTGACGGAATCGCTATGAACTGAATTTTAGACACTTATTGGTAATACAATGAAGTTTATTGTGGAAAATAAATTAAATACTCGTAAAACGTCCTTTTATCAGTTTGAAAACATTTGTAAAACTCATTTTGCAGAAGTATTTTATAATGCGCAAATGTTTGTAACTTATGGACGGTAATACCTTCTTAACAAGATGGGCGAAATGTTAATACAGCTGTAAATGTTTACTATTTGAAAGACACATACGCGGCATCGCGCGGCGGTTCGTTCCTATTTCGAAAACAAAACAAACTCGACCGAAATTGATTAATGTTTGAAACGCGAAGCCGGGCTTTAATCATTGGAAAATGGTTTAGCAGAGTAACCAAAAAGGAAACGAAACGACGACCTACGATCGCATGTGCGTTGCTGACATTTCGAGATAAATCATTTTGTTTGTAATCCATATGTATACGTGCTAACATGCGAAACTTGAATGATCGGTTTCGATTAATATTCTCGAAGAAAAACGAAACATACCGAAAGCAAGTCGCCCTTATATAAATTTCTCCTCTTACCAATTTAATGCGGTTATCATTTCAGTTGAATCTTAAAACAAGAGAGGCATGGTTTTGGGAAACAATCCTTACCATTTTTGTTAAAAGTTTATTCACTGCTGTGTACAGAACAGTTTCTTCGGGAAAATGTGTTATTTGTTTTTCTAGAAGTTTGCTTGCAAATAATTTAAAAACGGACGAACGAAGACACACTGGAACAAACATTTTTTATTTCTCACCGAGGCGAGAAAAATGGTTTGATGCGATGAAAAACGAAATGAAAAAGAGAAGTACAAAATACACGCTCGATGAACAAAAAAACGATTCAACCGAAACAAAACAAAAAATAAACAGGTACGGTATTGCGAAGACGCTAAATCATAAGAATAAAAATGTTATTGTGAAGTCAAAAATTATTTTACGAACCACAACGGCATTAAAAAAACCGCCGACATACGAAGAAACTACATAATTTTTGCACATGTTTCATGAGAGGAAAACAACGTACAGTACATTTATTTGGGAAAAAAGAAACTGTCTCATAAAATGAAATATGACAACTATATTTTAGAGTCTGAAGTGCCAACGGCGCGTGCGGATAAAAAAAATCGAAACGTTTAGCAGAAAATTTTCTCAAAAGTAAATTGGAAAGCAAAAAAGTGCATTGCGGAGAAAGTACCGAGAAACCGAAAATCTATATTCATACTGCACATCACAAAGGTGTCACGATAAAATTTCGTGAAGCAAACATAATATTCGCTCAATATTCGTCGTTAACTACTAAACTGGCGTCGTTATTAGCAGCTTATTGGTCGTTAACAAAAAACAACTCTTTTCGTGACCTAATTCAACTAAAAACTTAGACGACGTAACTATATTTTTCACGAATTATGAACATGAAAAAAAATAATGAATTAATAAAAAATCGAAATGAGAAAAAGAAGATATAAATGAAACTTTTTCGCTTGACTGACGACCGTTCAGCGTTGTGAGACGCGCGAGGCTTCACCGTATAGTAAACCTCTATAAACTTTTGCCTTTCGCCCCATCTGATAAATATCACGCGACGATTTTTATATAAAACGCAAACAAACAACGTCGTCTTCGTCGTCGAATCGCGCCCTTTTTTGCGAAATATTACAAAACATACATCTTCTCAAACGATATTTTGCGACTTGTACGACAAAGAGATGGGTGTAAAAGCGATTTTACCTCATCCTCGTCGCAATAAGAAACCAGGCGTTCCTTAGAAAAAATTCGACTGGATTTTTGGCATTACAAAAGAGGCTACATTTCGAAAACGCACGATGGTAAACTGTACAAAAACGTATTTCAAGCGTTAAAAAAGGAATTGCACAGGTTGGCAGAAATTACAATTATATATAAAGCGAAACATGGTTCACGTTTTTATAGCGATACTAATTAAATCAGGCACTCAAACGGTATTACAATATTTCATTACGATACATAAATCTATTTCAGTTAAGTCAAAAAAATCCTCGAGGTTCCTCAATTAATTAACGTAAACGATTCGCTAACACATCTAATTATACTTGATAAAAAATCGAAAACAAAAAAACAGCTCGATCGTTCGCGGAATATGAAACATTTCTCGTTTCGATAAATTTCTGTACATTTTACAAAAAAACATACAATTTAATAACAAAAAACCTGAACAGACTTTGGTAAAAACGTTTTTAAGTTGGCCCACAAAAAAATATTGTATTACCGTGTACGTACATTAAAAATTGCTCTGAACCTAATATTTATAACGCTTAAAAAGCTTTTTTTTCGTTTAAAATCGGCCTTAATTAATTGTTCCAAGTTTTAAAGCCAATTCATAGTCAGTCAATGATCGACCAACGGAGGAAATTTACGAAATGAAAAAACTTACAATTCATGAGAATTAAAAATATGGTTCATTTACAAAAGAAATACGAATTTGCACCGCCGCCAGCTGCAGTTTCAATTTTTGTAATTTTTGTACGTCGCCAAAATTGGATGTCGTTAAAATCGTCGAACGGACCCGAAAGTGAAAACGTACCGCTTCTGTTTGACTCATACGAAACTCCACTTAACAAATCATAAGAAAAAGAGAAGAACGGAAAAGAAACGAGTTTTTTGGTTTCCTCAATTTGTTATTACAAATCCGAACGGCGTCAGCCAAACAAAAAAGAAACATGAAGAAAAACACAATCATACACAAAAAAAATTTCATGCAGCAATATAAAAAAGAATTAAGCACAAGAAAAAAGCATGCACAAGTGTCGACTGTATGTATACATTTAATGTATAAAAACGTATGACATACGGGCGTTAATCAAACTTAAAAAAGAACGGAAAAAAAAAATAAAGTACACACCTACACAAAAGAAAAACCAAACAAATCAATCGATTTTACAATCAATCATCGACGGAAGAGTCGAAACAAAAAAAGTTGATAAACAGAAGAACAAAAAAAAAATATTTATATATAATTCAATAATTTTTTTCATTCTCTAACGCGCGAACGATATTTCAGAATTTACCACGGTTAGATTTAAAAAAAGTGCTTAAATGAAAATGAACTTTCGATTCATTAATTGGCGCTCACCGGCTCCATGCGAGCACCAATGGCAATAGATGGCGTCAATCGACCGGCGGCGCCGCTCATCCCGTTGGAGCCAACATGAACATTTCCGTATAATTGATATTCAATTTTACACGTTTCGCTCTGTAGGCCGACGGCGTTATGGTGGTGATGCTGCAACGACGACGTTGGCGGGGAGCTCGAATACGGCGACGACGTCGGCGAACCGCGAAATTGATGATGATCTTCGAAACGAAATCCGTAAGTCGACGACGAAGCCTGTGTCGTACCGCAACTAAACCCGTTTAACATGGACGACGACGTCGGCGTGTGACGTCCGCCTTGGTTCCAACCGTTGCCGTAGTTGTAAGTGCGACGGGACGAAAGCGACAACGACGACGATGAAGACTTTGACGACGGCGGCGTTCCGCTTCCCGTTCTCCAATCGTTCAAGTAAATCGGAGAACTTCTGTTGGTCAATGGCGACGTAGCTCGTTGTTGTTGTTTACTCGTCGCCGTCGCCGTTTGATGCTGTTTCCAATTAATCGCGTTTATATCCGACGTAAATCCACCGTCCCATTGATATTTCGTACTATTATTCGTTTGATGATCGACGGTTTCCGGTTTCGCGTAAAATACACCGATGCTACCTTCCTCGCCAAAACGTACGCTCACGTCGCCCGGATCAACCTGCAAAGCTACGCCAGTTAGCTCAACTATTGTGGCGACCGGTTCAGTAAACGAAAAACACCTATTCGGTCGGCGTTCAATTGAAAAACGCACCAAATCAGGAAGCTATTTCTCGTTTCTGTTGCGCTTCTTAAAAGGAAGCTGGTTCATTCGTAATGTGTACGCGTGCTTCGCTTACCCAAACAGTTAGTTCGGCCGGAAAAGCTCGACGCACTTTTTTGAACGGCAATTTACTAAGATCGACCGCCCTGGCCAACAGTGGATGCATAACGCCGTTAACCCTCTGCAAAAAGTATACACGTTTATCGATAGTCGACTCTCGAAATCGGCACAAAATCGTGAAACGCAAAAATAACTCACGAGACATCGATAACCCGATCCTTTCAATGGTTCGAGCGGGTACCAATGGCCCATATAATGACGTCTCAAAAGCGCCGTCAAAGCCTTCCGAAACAATTCAGCCGAATCTGTGCTGAATTGAGCTTTGACGAGAAGATACGTTAGAAAGCTAACGGCCGCGTCGATTTCCGCGTTCATGTGCGCCGTATCTTCTTGCGAAACGTTATTATTATTTTTGTTGTTGTTTAATGAACGTACGGGCGTTTTTCCTCCACCGCCGTGCGTCGTTGTACCCGAGGGCCCGTTCGGATCGTGCGAACTCGTCGCTCCGACGATGGACGTTGATGTTACAATAGCTTTCGTCATTGATAAGTCTTTCCGCGAATGAGGTACTACGCTATTACTGGGGCACATTAACACAAAAAAACCCTGCGGTCTGTGTATCCGGGGACGAGTGAAGAACAAAAGAGATCTCTAGAAGATACGAAAAATAAATAATAATTATTCGTAAACAAAAATATAACCTTTTACGAATGTGATTTTTTTAAAATACGCGATAAAGTTATCAATGCGGTGAAGGTCACTTAACGATAAATTTATCGAACAAACGTAGGGAAAATACGCTTACACGAAACGAAACGCGCTCGCCGCTCTGTAGTAGCGTTTTATCTGAACGCGGAACGAAACTTCTAAACTAGTATAAGGCCTTCGATACGATGAAAGGCGTACGAAATTTATTGAAGAGAAAAAAAGAGCTCCGAAGCGAACCCCCTGTTGCCTTAGTTAAAAACTCGAAAGCCAAAATCAAACTATGAGAGTAAACCTCGGAGAAAATACTACTTCGTCGTCGTCGTGGGGCACCAACCGATGTTTAAAATGGCTCCACGAATTCTGCAATATATTGACGGCGTCGGTACGACGAGAGGTTACCGGACTAAGCTCGGCTCTACAACCGCAAAAACGTACGGTCCGTCGACCGAGCCGAACCAAACAAGAGAAAAAAATCCGCATTTGAAAACGCGTTTTTGCAAAAAAGCGTCGACGTGTTAACAAAAACGTGGCAGCGGGTGATTAAATCCGCTCAACCGCACCGCCACGATGCGTACCACGTTAAAGCACGCAAACAGCTGCCCCGACCGAGACGTCTGGGAACCATAAGCGAAACGCCGCCGATTGGCGAAGGCTACTACGTTACCCATAATGCAGCTAACAACAACCATATGATGATTGTACGCAACATTCTTCCGTTGGAAGCCAAAGAGGAACTGTGCCAACACGTGTAACGAACTAGTCTGCAAACAAGCCGACCGACGTTTGCAACATCAATACCATTTATTACCGATGAAACGTCGCGAACTATGACGAATTAATTAACAAGCAGTTTTTGCATACAAAAACAAACTCGTCGAAATGATTTTCGAAATAAAATTTTAAAACGCGAAATCAAATTGGGAAAAACAGCCACACAAGGCAGCACGAAAACGACCGAACGTTTCAGAAACGAACAACGAACGAACGCACGAAACGACGAACGATTTTCTCCTGGAACACTGAGCGTTCGTCGTTCGCCAGCGTTCTCTCTATCGAACGAACAAACGGCGAACGAACGTTGGGAAGCTGAGTGAACGAAGAAACGAACGAACGAACGACGACAACGACAACGACGACGACGACGACGATCAGCGGACTGGCTGAGAGGCGAACCAAACAAAAAAAACGCGACTAACGCGGCCTCGCCGATCGTGTGACATCAATTCGTCGATGGGGCGAGTCCAGCCAATCTGACGACGATGCTGTTTACACTTTGTGCGCGTACGACGCTCGGCGCCGTCAACCAATCCGGCGAGGTCGTTTTAACGACACGCTCGTCGTCGAAACGGGCGCAAGACGAGTTTGACCGATGACATCCACGTCGTCGTCACACATACGTACGATCGACATAACAAACGAACGGAAAATACTGGAAGTATAGGAACCCATCCAATGGAAATCCCGCAGACCAGGGTGACATCCATATTTTTTGTTATAAAACAGCAAAGCGAATCCATAAACCCCTTTTATACATACACATCAAAATCAACCAGTCAAAAAATACGGTCGGCAAGAAGTTAATTTCGTAAGCTACGCGCTGATTAGCGCGACACTTTTTACGATCGCGTCGACGACCTCGAACAGGCGCAAAAAAACTCATTTTTCCCCCGGCGTTACATTCGCATGGGGTAACAGACAGTAAGTCGGGGCCATTTTTCACTTACGCTTTCGATAACCTACAACGTTCATCCAATAAATTCGCAATAAAAAATAACTTATTTGAAATAATTTTCGTAGACGTAAAAATGAAAGCAACTCGTCATCGAAATATTTTATTTTATCTTTTTTTTCAATTTTTCAGAATAAAAAAAACAATTCGAAACGTTTAGTTTTCCACAACAACGTTATCTAAATAACGTTTCACTTGACGTAAACTCGTCGACCAATTATCCAATTTGTTTCGTAATTGTTCCCATTGCGGAACGTTGAAACTTCGGTTTTTCACTCCGCCGACGACTAATCGACGATGAACTTGGTCAATTTTCGCCTAAAAAATTGAAACTAAAAATATAATGACATACAGACTGACTTTAAGCAATGTAAAGCCTTTTTATAAACGTACAAACTTGAAACTGGAAATATCAATAGAAAAACGATGATGACAGCAGTGTTGTTTTTTCTTAGACTTTTTGGTTACTATGACTTACTCTTAAGTATTAAAACTTAATGAAAATTAAGAAAAAATCTTAATCTTAATTATTCTTAATCTAAATATTAAGAAAAATTCTTAAGAAAAATTAGTCTTAATTTAAAATTAAGATTAAATAAAATTCTTAATTAAGAATCTTAATTTTTCTTACTGAACAATTTTTAATCTTACATTTTAATAAGTAAAATCCTTCATAATTTTCATAATTTTAATAACAATGTTCTATTACATCCTTTTCTTGGCTACTGCATCACAATAATTGTGTTTACTGTTTGAAAGTGAGGTATATTGAGATAATTTTTTTTCATTGCGGCTTATTTTCTATGATTGAAGTAAAGCAAAAAATCGTAATATTTATTATGTGTGTTGATCAAATATTTCAATATCTAGAGTTGTATCACAATACGTTTGATGTGAACTGTCTAAAATGAAATTATGTCTGGTGAATCCTAATACGGTACTGTAAGTTACAGTTTCTGCTGTGCTGTACTGTTCGAAAATTAAGAAAAATTAAGAAAAGATCTTTTTTCTTATTTATTCTTATTTAGTCTTCACTATGAATAATTCGCTTTTTTTATTCTTAATCTTAATTTTTAAACCTTCAGAGATTTTTCTTAGTCTTAATCTTAAGAATAAGAAAAAATAAGTTCTTAAATTAAGACATAATTCTTCTTAAGAAAAACAACGCAGGATGACAGTAATTTTAAGCATGCATTTCACGAACGTAAAATGCGTTTGAAACGATTGCGTTTTACCTTAACGGCTTTTGATTGAACTGCTTTTATAATAAATTCTTCCAAATCGTCGTTGTCGGGTAGCAACAAGATGGATCCTAATTCGACCAAACCAACTTCGTTACGATTTTCACAAACGGTCATCAGCGTTAGAACACGCATTTTGTGCATGAGAGCCTCGTGCGACAGCGACAGCGAATTCGTAACGAACTCTTTATTCTTTTCGTAGAATTTAACGTAATCTTGAAGCGAGCCAGAAACGAAAATCAGCAACAATTCGTACATTTTGTCGCCGGCTAGAGATTGAACGGGTTTTAAACTCAGTAAATGATCGTAAACGTATGTTCCGGGATCGGATATCGCCGATCGGATGCATTCTTTGGCGTCGTCCTTAGCTTTAACGGCGTCGGCGTCGGTCGTGTATGTGCTCAAAAGTTCGAACATCACTTTCGCCAAAGCATCAACTTGTTGGCCCTGTAAGAAAACAAATATTATTAAAAAACGTTCGATTCGAAGAAAAGCAGCTGTACTTTTATCAAAGACGAATGTAAAAGACGCAAGACGACACGTTTTTCGTCTACGGTTAGATTCCAAACGTCGAACCATTCTTGAAGTCGGTCTAAATCCGTTATCATCGAACGGACTAATCCGTACTTTTCGGCTATTGACAACATCGCGCAATATATTCGATACTGTTGGCGTCCACCGGTTTGAGTGCCGCCTCCGAAACCGTAAAACAAGTTACTCAAAACGCGAATTAAAACAGATTCTTTCCCTAAAAAATGGCAACATACAAAATTCGTACCACTTTCTAATTTATAAGACGTGCGTACAAAATTGATTTCAGTTTAGAATTACCTTTAAAGTTTTCCGACAGTTTATCGCAGAGTTTCGCGACGCTTTTCTCCGATTGATCTCTCGGAACGGCGACCAAAAGCGATACAATCGAGTCCACAGTCATTTCGACATCGTTTTCACTGTCGACCGACGATAAAACGTCGATATAATCGATTATTTCGTTAACATCTTCGGCGGTGTCTTGTTTTGCTTCGTCGTCCAATTTCGAGGCGCCTAAGGATTTCAAATAGGCACGCAGTTGTTTCGACTGTTCGTCGGGATTACAATAAGCTAAAATTGGTAGATCGCTCATTGTACTGAATTAAATTTAAATAAAACGAAATTTTCCTAGAATTTCAACATTTTTCCCTACAGTGGCTAAAACCGGTTACACGCAATATTTGTCATTTGACGTGCAAGTGCAGTCGACTTTATTGCAATTAGCCGATGCGATTTGATTGCTCAACTGCGTGGCCAGCCTTGGTATTCAACACCCTCGATTTACTGTAAAAGAGATACACTCATTTTTTTCAAAATTTTTCAAAGAAATGGTCAAAAGTCATGGGAGTTCCCGATACCTCACTTTTGAGACACCTTAAGGATACTTTTGTAGTTGTAGTTGGGTCAATGAGCGAAATTTGCAATCCCTAAAATAGCAGTGTGCTAATATATTAAGTTCATGTATTCTTCAATGTCAGTCAACATTTTGGCAAAATAAACTACAATTATAAATATGAAATAGAAGGTAATGCACGTTAAAATTTTATATTGAAATTATATTTTTTATTTGAACATGCTTTTTTAATTTTATGTAAGAATGAGCGCAAGCTGATCCAGATAAGGCATCTGAAATTGACGGAAATTCTTGAGATGGCCCCTATTTTACAATGGTAACTAAAACACATTAAACAATGTCGATTACGCTGATTTCGTCAAGAAATTTTATCTGTTTTGTGGCGTATTTGTAAATAAAACATTAGAATAACGAGCGGACTCTTCACATTCATGGAACTATCACTTTTCGGTTTAGATTTTCTTCCGATATTCGTAGTATTGAACTGCATTAAAAAGTCGAGTCAGTGAATGAATTCAACAATCTTAGCAGTTTCAATGGGAATGGGAACAATATCCTTGTAGCTCGAAATATTTCTATACAATTAACACCGCGGCAATTAAGGACTTTAGGGCACGATAAAATACAGTTGAATCCGATAATGGTGCCAGAACGAATCAAAGAAATCCGGAATGATCGCATGAAAAAACGAAGAAACTGTCCCGTCGATATAAGGAAGCATGAGAAGCATTAGGTCGATAAAAAAAGTGGAGAGAAAAAACGCTTCTTTGTTAACAAATCTTACATGTTCTTCTGCGGCGCTAAAGGCGAACAACGCAAGCATGGTAATGTTTCATGGTTGGTCAACAAAAAAATGCAGACAATTGTAGAAAAAGTGATTTGATTTTTCAACGCGATAACATTTTGTACGTTCATCGAGCCCAAGAAATCGAAGAAAAACAGGAATATTCGTGTTCAAGGGGCGACAAAACGAAAGTCGGCGAAGTTACAGTGGAATATTACGTTCATTTCGATTGGCTACCGTTTATATTAAAGATGGTTGCAGAGATGGTTGGCGAGTACAGTCATCTTTCTTACATGCCCGTTTTGTTTGTGGTGCGGTAGAAGCGTGAAAGATGTCGCTACAGCGGTGAAAGGTGCAATAATCAAAAATCACGAATTCGTTTTGCAAGGTGGTAACGCTTATTTAGACCCACGGTGTACGATTACAAACGCTTCAGATGATTTCCATAAAAATCGTAAAGAAGATCAAGAAGCGGAAGGCGCTCAGAAAGGAAAAGTAGCACAAGAGAAAGTAAAGGAAGGACGTGCCGAAATGCTTGCTAGAAATAAAAACGAATTAAAAAGTTAACGAAAATTCGTTGAAATTGCCTTCAAACTTAATTAATTGTATGATAAATGTACATCAGTTGTTTTTGTTTTGTTTATTTCGATTTTTGGCTAATGAGCAATTTTTACATCAAAATAAAAAAAAATAGCAGCAAACAACCGAATTCATTCACCCATCACAAAAAGAAGTTTGATTCCAGAAAAGACCCATTTTTTTGTATTCTCAAAATGCGTCTCAAAATGTTGCAAGTTCCAAATTTGACTCTCAAAATAAGTAACAGAATGGCGTTAGTAAAGCGGGGACTGGGGACTCGGGGACTTAAAAAAAAATTTATCGTATACTTTTGACTTTTTAACATTTTGAATGTTGAATTTTTGCGCTTAGGCTTAGGTTGAGGCCCTTCCTTTGATGTTGCCGATGGATTCTTTGGCGTTCGCTCCAAAATGCTTTTGTTATGTTCAGCGTGGTCGAAAACCTATATCCACCCTCGCCCTACCTAGGCCTAAGCCTAAGTCTAAGCTCAATAACAAATCGTCACAACATAGAAAGTGCCGGAGAAGGGTCTCTTTTCTTTCTTTTCATCTCTTTTTTTGACTATCAAACAATTTTTCAATTTCTTGTATTCAAATGATAACATGCAAAAATGGTAAAACAAATGACTTAATTTTTTCTAAGTTCTTAGCCCTGAGTCCCACTCCCCAGTCCCACTCCCCGAGTACCCAGTACCTGTTTTACTAATGCCTCATAATAACTTTACAAAACAAAAATTTTTGACACGCTTGTGGTCAAACCGTTGTTCACAAACGGGCGTGTTGATTCATTTGCATCGTCTGTTTCAATTTGCCTTTTACAATATTGTGTTTTCGCAATGAAGTCGCTTATTTCCTTGATTTTCGTTTCGTTTTTGGTTCCGCTGGTATATAATCGAATGATCGATGACATCGATCGTCGCGACATTTACGCCTCCTTAAAAATGTTAGTTTCCGAAGACGCCAATTTAGCTGTACAGCAATGGAGTGAAAAGTACATCCGTTTCGAAGTACGTCAACTTCCAGCTTATCCCATTTGGATAGAAACGCCTACAGATTGGATAACAAAATGTAAATCCGTACAGCATTATTTACTTGTCTTATGATTTGCTCATAAATTACTGTACTATCATTTCAGACACCATAGCCAACGTAACAAAGTTTAACGCTCGTTTATACTGGAGGTAGGTGTAAAGAATTGTACGGGCAATACGCTTTCAATGGTGCTAAATTAAAACCAAGGTTTATTAATTACAGGTATTTCAGTTTGAATCGTCACAAAGCCACAGTCGCCACATCTTGTTGGCAGCGCAATACGAGCGTGTTCACATCTTTGACCATTGTTCAGATTTATCACAATCCAGGCGAACCGTTTAAAATTCCTTGTTATGTTTGCGACAGACGTAAAGAACGTGACGGTCGACCGAAAGTTTTCTATTACGTACGTGGCCGTGATATTTTCAGCGTAAATTTGACATTCGAAAATTTTCGAAAAGATTCCAATAAGGGCGTAAGGAATTTACGGGAAGTAAGTATAAACAATGTATCTGCGAAATCAATGACTGGACGGGTCTAAATTAATTAAACTTTTGTTATGCAGTTCGCTCTAGAGCAAATGCGAGAATTGACTAAGAAAGAAGTTATCGATAATACTACCAACTACTTTAAATATTCGAGTGGAATCGAATGGCAAATCGATCAAACGTTCGGCGCGAATTTGTTGAACAAAGGTGGCGACGGCCTCTACATGAGTCCAAGAAATGATGCACCTTTACCTGGACGAACCATTAGTAATATTGGAACATTTTTTTGTTTGAACGAAAAAGCTGAACCAGGTGATATGCCAGAAGTGATCGTCAA
>JAQGBA010000340.1:0-39975 GCA_034698125.1 Prionchulus punctatus | reverse complement strand
AACAATTTCTGCAAGCTTTTTGTGACTGTAAACAACATTTCGTTATAGAACGATCGTGCGACTGTGTTGTTTATTCCGCAAAATTGTTCAACTATCGGCTTTTCACATTCATAATTGCATTTCGTAAATCTAAGAGATAAAATAATACACATTGGTGGGGGTCGCACAGCCCCCCCTTCCCAAGAAACTAGCATCTACGCCGAGTAAGTCTATCGGACATACAGGCAAACCAGTTGCAATGAAGTTTCGAGAGAAATAAAATATTTTTCCTTCTTATCGTACTTGCAATTATCCGCCAAAAGTTGTTGATAACGGCTCCAATCCTGATTTTTGATAAGATTTTCGCTTTCAGAAAGAAACGTCGTCACTGATCCAACATATTGCTTGCACGATCCTTGTACGCATTGACTGATCGACAAATTATTCTTCTTTTGGAAACAGTCGTAATTGTCAATTAAATCTGTAATAGGCAAAATAACAACACAATGCGGATTCGTCTGGAAAATAGTTTTACCCTGATATCGATCTACACAAGCCATCCTTATGAATTCGAAAAGTATGGAAAGTGCTGTCTTGGAAGTAGAGGAAGGGCAAGTGTCCATGCAAGACAAAAAAGGTTTCACGATGTTCCTGAAAGATGTTTTTATATTGCGTAAATAAATCACTGACTGTAACTGTAACAAGTAATCGTACTTACTGACAATATGTTGCAAGGTCACCTTTAGACACTGCAACTATGGCTGTAGGATTCTGATTCAATTGTTTGCCTTTTTCGACCAAACCTGGCAGTATACTTTTTACCTTATCGCTCATAGCATTGATGCAGTCAACGGCACAATCGGACCTGAAATTTATCATTTCTGCCATGCAACGTTGCTAGGAAAGCATATTTACATCGCTAGCTAACCGTTTAAATCTTTGTGGCAATTGGACGAATCCACTCAAAGTATTGTCGAAGGTATTCAAATTGTAATCATTTTGATCCGAACGACATTCGTATTCAACGACTGAAAATAAAATGCTAATCTCTCACATAGCATGGAATTTGTTTTGATAATGTTCGTCAATTAGAATTCCAACGATTTTGACTCAAAAACAATGCAAAAAAATGAGAAATATTAACGCTTACCAAACACAATAATAAACAGTGAAAATTTGAAACAGTTAGACATTCTAGTTAGAACGATCTTCTGTCAAACACAGTTTAGTAAAATGTTCCCGCACATATATTTATTGTAAACATGCTATAAAAGCGTGATTCATTATTGCAAATTTCGTTTCTGTTAAAACTGTTCAACAAAAAATGATACTATGTAAACTGACACGTTGTTATTTTATTTTTACACCTCTCATGTCCTGTAACTCGCACAAATTTGAACTGACTTGATTTCGCGTTCAAATGTACTAAATACATAAAATAACTTTATTTCATAATGAACAAGACTGACAAAGTAAAACTTCAGAACGGAAAACATGTAACAAACTTAAAAAAAATGCCACAAAAATCTTCAACATTTTGTTGTTTTCAAATGGGAGACAATGTTGTTCTTTTCTCAATTCAAACTGTCGTTTAGGGTACTACTATTATTATATCAAGCATAAAGATATGTAACAAAAACGTCACAAATAAAACAGTAGAACTAAATCATTTAACAAAACATCACAACATCTTTCTTCTTTCTCCTTTCGTTTCTGAAAATTTCGAATAAAAACTTTACAGCATCGGTCAATTGGTATCGATTTTTGGGTTTCCCATTCGCCAAACTTCGTTCGTTCGTATTGTTCATCCTTTCAAAATCGTCCACTGTCTTTCCATTAAGTAAAATACACAAACACAAAGACGAGCTATGTAAGATTGTAGAATACTCGGTTCGAATAACTTGGAACATCATTGGTTCGTAATATCTGCTGGTAGAGATGAAAGTGTTGATTACGCTACCAGCCGAGTCTTCTTTTGTAAATACTCCATGCTTGATCTGGTCCTTCATCGAATTTTATTTAACTATTTTTAGTAGATCGTTCAGTATTTAGGCTAAAAGAAATACTGTATACTGTATGGACCAGGAGCAAAAAAGCAACTGACCGACGCGGGTGGCTGCCACGGTTTACTTGTCTTGGGGGTACTCAAAAAAAGGATTGGATTGTCGGTTTCGTTAGGAAGGACAGTTTCTTTAATGTCGCAAGAAGCTTGACGCACTGAAGCACTATTGCGTGATGGACACAACTGTACCAACAGGGTACGGTGGGTCTAGAGGCTGTCATTTCTTTTGAATGAGCCCTTTAAAGGTACCTTGCTCAAGGGTATCAGTAAGCAATGCGAACTGTATGGCTTGCTCAAGGTCATCCAGCACCAGGATTCAAACCTTCGACCGATCTTTAGTCCAGCCTCTAAGCCACTGAGCCTGAAATGTCGAACTGGAAGAAATGTTACATGTTTAAGACAAAAACAGACGAACCTCTACCCAACATTGTTGAGTAAAATGAAAGTATTTTGAAACCCTAATGACTTAATAATAGTTTCAAAGGAGCGTTTTAATGACCCGTTTTGTGCTTGTGTAGCATGTGCATCAGATTCATAGTGTAGTTTTTATATTGACAAGAAATCGTCTCAATTGCAACTTTTTTGTAGCCGAGTGGTTTCCACGAGCAAGAATTTTCATCCAAAAATAAATTTAGACGGTCTTTTTAATTATAGATAACATAATTTACAATGTTTTCATTGAAAAAGGCAGTAGTACCTGGAAGAGACAGTTTCCGAAGGAAGCACATGCATAACACTGCATACAGTATGGCATACAACGAAAGAGTTTGGTCCAACAAGAGTTTGGTGGCCAACAAGCCAAGTTGAATATTTAACTGTATAATTCAGGGTTTATTAAATTTGTTTTCTTAACTTTTTGTCTTTAATGGGTTTGTAACTTCCATATTTTTGTTTCGCAAATCAATTTGAAATGATAGTAATGCCGTCGTAATAGAAACTGTAGTAAAACTTATTTGATTTTCTTCTAAATCTCGAAATGTATTGGGGTTTTTTTAGGTTGTAACGTATTAGAATGCAATTTTTTCCAAGTAGAAGTTCAGTTTATTACAAAACAGACTAAGTTAACTTTGACGACGGTTTATCAAGCAAATATAAGTTTCTACCATTTGTATCTATAAAAAAAACAAAAAGATAGCATTCAATGACCGGACGATTTTTCTTTGTTCGTTTGGGTGGTTCGCAAAATTTGATCGCATTCATTCGGCCAAAAGTCACCTTTGTCGGCAATTTTTAGAACTTCTTTGTAACTTTTCATTACCGACAAAATCATATCGTTATTGAGTGATCGGACAACTGTACTTTCCGCATACTTGAACCGTTATGAGTTTTTCGCATTCATAACTGCAGTTAGTAAATCTGAAACAAACGGCAAAAATAGACATTAGCTGGTAGCAAGATAGTCCAGCAAGTCGGACTATAGTCACTGAAAAACAGAAGTTCGTTAGAAACTAAAATCACTAAACAAACTCAATCTTTGGTTAACTGATGAAATCATCGACAGGTATAGACATGGATAAGTAATGTCACGTGGCAAATATACTTACAATTGCCCTCCAAAAGTTTTTTGTATTCGTCCCATTCTTCATTACGAATGAGATTTTCGTTTTCATCGACAAAATTTGGAATGGCTCCGCTAAATTGTTTGCATATTCCAAGAGTCATTGGTCTACTGATTTTTTGCTTTTCTTCAGAAAACAATCGTAATTGGCATACACATCTGGAAAAAACAAAAAAATCAGCTCCCTTAATAAGCTGGAAAAGGCTGGAAAAGATTTTTACCTTGATATCAGTCGACACATTTCGATTTTACCACGTCAAATGCCAAAGTTAAAAGCGTTTTAGGAGATGAAGTTGGGCATTTGTCATTACAAGCAAAATACGGTTTCATAACTTCCCTGAAAATTTATCAACTATACAAAAAAAAATAACTCGCGAAAATTTGCCAACTCCAGCTACCATTATTTGCAATATGATGTGAAATTTTTCTTATCAAATCCAATTGATGCTAAGGATTTTGGCTAACTTGTTTTTTTCCTTTTTCGTCGAAATCTGAGAGAACTGTTTTTATCCTGCCATTCATATCAACGACACAGTCAATGGCAGACTCTGATCTAAAGTTTGAATTATTTTTTAAAATTTTGCTTGGGATATATGTTTTATCACCTTTTAAATCTTTTCTGTGATACCAATAATCCGTTCAAGGCATTTAAATTTGTAATCCTGCTCATAATTTGTATTTCGCACTCTTGCCCAGACTTGATTATCTTTTATGTTTTCGATTTAGATTTATATTAATTTGCATTTTCTTCCCAAAAGTTAACATCAATTGTTATTTTTCTGTTTAATCCAAATTTCTGTTCGATGTTCAAAGCTTTTTTGATTTTTCTTGTTGTTGAATAAAATAACTCCACCGAAAAGTTGTCTTGGTGTTGAGCCCGAAATGCTCGAAATTGTATAGCTCCCTCTAACCTTAACAAACTCTCTCTTGCATAGATAGTTGCCCACCATGATCATCATCATCATCATTTAAAAACGTCATTTTTCATTACATATGATGTCGTTAAAATGATGTGTATCGACCGCTATCGAGGTAAAGGTCTAGAATATTTCAATTTATAATGTCTTCAGAACTCCTCTGTTTGAACTGGTTTTGTTCCAGTTTTATTTATTCAATATTGTTTGCCAACCTGAATTCGAAATGTTTATAATTGATTTAGCCAGTTTTATTTATGTGAAAGAGTCGAAATTTGCTTGTCGAACTTTGACCTGCACTTTTACTGGAACACAGAAAAAGATATGTCTTCGACGACATTGTCTAGTTGCGCAAATGATTGTACAACAAAAAGATGCAGCTATTTTGCGTTTATTCCATGCTACTATGCCGGCAGTCGTTGCGGTTTGGTTTATGGTAGCTGCATTTATAGCACGAAGCCAATGTGATGATGTGTGAAAAAAGCAGTTAATCGTCTGCAAAGCATAACTTTTGTAATCCAGATTGTTAAACGTCAAATAAAGCACTTCAATTGCTCTCATGATAATTTCGTTCTTGTCATCAATTGGCAAAATTTATTAATTACCACATAAAAAGCGATCTTTGAAACCTTCGATCAATGAACCTACTCGAAATTCATGAATAATTTTCGCTCACCCGCAACTACAACTTGACCACAACATAGAACATTGTTTACATCAAATTCATAGTTGATTGATAAGTAAATCCTTTGCAAAAGTATAACTTTAAAATTTGTTCTGTCGTTCAAAATAAATTTTGAGCTGAAATCGATTTTATTTCTGAATACAAATTCAACAAAAAAACGCGCATAATGACAATTAAAACGTGTGGATATAAAATAATCATGACATTCTTTGTGATGAATCCTGTTCTGCTTTGTTTATTTCATCTCGAAATTTGTTTATAAGTTCTTTCGATTCTTTCAAACAATCCTAAAATTATTTTAAATTAAAGAAATGGTGACTTGATTGAAAAAATAATTCTCCACTTTAAGATCATTGATTTCCGTTCGAAGTTCGTCTCGAGCGCTTAGAACTGATTTCAGTGTTTTTTCTTTCTTGTTTTCAACTGAAAACCATTAAAAATCAGTGAATCGCGAAATCATTGCATAAATTAAAAATTACAATCTGTGTCGAACTTTCCCATCATTTGAGACTGAAAGCCAATCGTTAACAAATTATACATTAACATGGTCGGATCTTGGAAAACCTAAATTAAACGATTAAACTGAATTTTTGCCATATAAAGAACAAGAAAAACAAATTATTTTACAATTTCGTCGTAATATTCGTTCACTAATAGTTTCTTGCCGGCAATAATCGCTGGATCGGTGTTGAACAATTTCAGCGTGTGATAAATTGTCACCTATAATTTGAAATCATTTTGTATCTTTAATCAGTTATATTTAGTTTATTTTGTGTACTGACGTGTCGTTCAGCTGGGTCTTGGAAGAATATCTTAATTACAGCTTCGAATTCGCCCCAACCAGTTTCACGGATTTCGTATGGAGGTTCAGTCAAAGCTAACAAAAATAGAAGAAAATACAAATAAAATAAAATTAGCCAGTGAAAAATGACGATTACTTCGCAATGGGTTTGCGTAACTTTCATGCAATTTAAACACTACTTTTCGAACGTATTTTGCCATATCCTAGCAAAAATGAATAGGATGTCACTGACTGACTCAGCTAGCACAAATCTTGCAAGTGTTAAGTACTTCGTTGATGTAAGGCTTGACGTAGATAATCCAACTGTGAGTGTGATTATCTTCCTCTCTCTTCTTACCGAAGTACTTCGATGCATTACCATAAACAATCTGCTTGACGATTGTCTCGCCCTAAAACGGAATTTTTGTTTTCCTGTTCACATTATCAGCAATTTCAAGAACAGATTTACCTTCATTCTCGTTACATCAGCATTTGGAATAGCCATTTCCACAAAGGCTGCAAACAAGCAAATTAATCAACCGGATAATTGTCTTGGCGAGCAAATTAATCAAATAATTATCTTGCAAGCAAAATATCGAATGAATTAGTTTCATTAAGATTCAAAGAAAACGAAGTAGAAATAAATATCTTTTACTGAAGAATAAGAAAATCAAAATAATCAGCTCGCAAATCTATAAAATAACTAAAACCACCAAATTTACCAGGAACACAAAAAAGTAAATCACATATTCGACTTGATCAACATCGGAGGAGTTATTTCGTCGACTTTGCTTTTTCCTTGCAAATATTCGACGATTTTCAAAGCGAACTCGAAAGTGGTTCCAGGGCCTCGGCTCGTAATGATGTTTCCATCCTGAACGACCCTTTCTTCGCTGTATTTGTAACCTAAATCAAAAATAACCAATTTTTAAAATCTAGACAGTTGAGCAAGACAAAAAATCTGTTAGCTAAAGGAAGTTACTTTGATCTAAATCAGCTTTCACGGATGGATGGCTAGTGATATTTTTATGCGCTCCGATGTTGTGGCTTTTCAATGCGAGCGGTCCGGCGCAAATGGCTGCAATCAATCGCCCGCCTTTTTCTTGTTCCTTGAGCAAGTTTCCCACATCGGCCGACTAAAAAATGAGCGTATATTAGAAACGAAGAAATTCGTTGCACAACACACGCTCTGAAAAGCAAAAAAACCCGCCTCGGCCAGTGACTTTGCTCCTTTGGCACCACCGGGCAAGACAATCGCGTCGTACGGGCATTTTTTCGATGCTTCGACGAGGCTAACGTCCGGCTTAATCCAAACCATTCTACTGCACTGAGTAGGACCATCTCCAGTCAAGCCAGCGACGGTAACGTTGACCTATAAATAAACCGGAGCTCGAAAAACAAGTAGCGAGTGCAGAATATTTGTTTTAGAAACAAGCTATCTTACACCGCCGCGACGCATAACGTCTATCGAAATGACGGCTTCCATTTCTTCGGCGCCTTCGGCTAAAATCACCAAAGCAGATTTTGCAGCCATGAAATTTGTTTTAGACGACGAGAAAAAACGTCGGGCAACAACGTTAATGAGCATAAAAGGGAAATTTGCTGGAAAAACAAAGTCAATCGCGCAAAAACGATTTCGAAATCGCAAAATTTTTGAAAGCAGGTTCAATCTGCATATAGACGGGAAGTATTAGATTTAAAATACATACTTCAATTTAAAATCTACCGAAGGAATCTCATGCTTACTCCAAAATTGCGGCAGTTTAACTTTAATCCATGTTCATAATTTAAATTACCTAAATTTTGTCCTACACCCATTTGTACCTAAGCATCTTTTTCATATTATTTTTTAAACTTACTGTAGGTGAATTACGTGCGAAAATTGAAAAATTCTAAAAAAATTCACTTTTATTTGACGAATTTCGTTTAGGATCATGCCGAAAATTTGTTTTTTAACGTTTTTCGTCGGACTATTTAGTTTTTCCTTGGCTCAAGATGTATTTAGTTGCGGTGGATTTATCAAATCCTCGGTGTCGATCACTTATGCAAATATTATGGTAAGCTCGAAAGCGAGGACGTAAGTTTGTTGTTTATTGTTGCGATCGCGTTTTTCAAGATTCGATTGTTCACGCCGGAAGGCCATTTAAAATACGAGACCGATTGCGCGCCGAACAACGGATATTATATGATTCCCGTTTATAGTAAAGGAACGTATTTAGTAAAAGTCGATCCGCCGCCCGGATGGGAATTTGGTAGGCGAATAGTTTGTTTTTGCTCGTTACTTGCTATTCAAAACAAATAATGTCTCTGGATGACTGTTTTTCAGAGCCCGAAAGTATCGAACTAGTCGTCGACGGCGTTAACGATCCGTGCACGAAAGGAAAAGATATAAATTTTGAATTTAAAGGATTTTCGGTTGTAGGCAAAGTAAAATAATACAGGAAAGTAATAAATTTGAATGATATTATATGAGAAAATTTGTTTTTGAGGTGAGGAATAAAGGATCGGCGAATGGCCCGGCGAATTTTAAAGTTGGATTATTTTTGAACGCAGGTGATACGGTCCCTAGTTCCACTACGACAACTGAAACGAATGGAAAGCAAGTGGCTATAGTTCACAAACGACTATAGTTCCTTATCGACTATAGTTCGTTGGCGACCATAGTTGGTAGCATTCATAAACGACTGTATTCGTAAGCTAGTTCATAAAGAGACGGTAGTTCGTAAACAACTATAGTTAATGCGTGACTATAGGCACAGGCAACTGTAGTTCTCATTGCTGCATGCTTATTTTCATAATGATGGACTTTATCTAGCTCGGGACAATAATTCAATGCGACTACAGTTGACTTTTGGCAAGGGCGGTTTTTTTGCTTTTAGATACGTTTTCAAGGGTGTGACCTCCGGAAAGTATTATGTTAAAAGTTTGGAGAATCTTTCGTGCGTCGAAAATAATCTCGTCGAAGTCGTCGTTTCTGAGAAACCGGTCGCTGTTAGCGCCGATTTGGAGATCTACGCTTATTCGATCTGGGTAAAAAATCGTTTCACACACTTTTTCAAATCTTATTCGAAATTTCGAACGGATTTTTTCCAGGGATACGTCCGAAATCAAGGCCAACCAGTTTCGAACGCTGCAATATTTTTATTCTCAAAAGATAAATTGCCATCTGAGGTAAGACAATATTTTCGAATAGATCCCGCGATTTATTTTTTGAAGTTCCCTTTTAGATCAAAAATTGCAAAAAAGAACTAAAAGGTGTCTCGAATCCGGCCGCAACGGACAAAAATGTATTTCAATGCGCCACGACGTCGGGTGACGATGGAAAATTCGAATTTGCTTGCCTTCCTCCTGGAAGATTTTCTTTAGTACCGAAAATTTCGTGTTTTTTGAGAAAAATTGTTTTTGAATTGTACGCCTTTCCTGCAGATTCCAGTTTACAAAACCGACGAATTGACGTTCGATTTGGCTCCGAATTCAATCGATTTTGTGATTTCCGATAAGCACGTCGAATTGAAAGTTAGTCAATTTGAACAACTAAGTTGCTTGCTATTAGACTATAGTTGTTATTAGACTATTGTTACATCTCTATAGTTGACTTTCTTTTGTTTAAGGAAACATTCGAAGTCAAAGGATTTTCCGTCGGCGGTCGAGTTTTAAGGACGGCAAATGTATGAAACGATTTTATACTAGTTTCATCTCAAGTCCAGGCGACATTTTTGTTTGTTTTAGGGCCAAGGATTATCGAATGTCAAAGTATCTGTGGACGGGCGCGAAGTATCGACGACCGACGAGAAAGGATTTTATTTACTGAAACAAATATCGTCGGGCAAGCATAAAATTGAAGCCAACTTGTTGGACGTCGAATTTGCGCCGTTGGATATCGAACTGTCGCCGAAAAATCATAAGATTCCAGATTTAGTTGCTAAAAAGTAAATCGAAACGCGTCGAAAATTAAAACACGATTTTTTTTTAATTTTTTTGTTTCGTTTCTTTGGTTCGGATTTGACTCGCAGGTTGTGATCAATGTTTTTTCAGGTTCAACGTTTGCGGAAAAGTCTCGTTTCACAGTTTCCCGTCGACCGTTCCTAAGTTGACCCAGCGAAAATTGTTACTGACCAACGAAGGTACAAAGGAAGTTTCGTCGATCACCACTGATCAAGATGGATCGTTTTGTCGAATGATTTCGCCCGGTTCGTACGTTTTAGAGGTAAATTTTCAATTATTTCCTTTTCATTCGGTCGCTGATCAATGTTTACGAATGATCGATTGATTACTTTTTCAGCCCCAAATTTTGGCCAATGAAAAACAAGCCGGATTAACGTTGATTCCAAATAATCAAAAAATAGCAATGGTCGATCGTCCGTTGAAAGATGTCACGTTCAGTCAATTCGAAGCGAAGATTTCTGGCGCTGTCCGTTGCTTAAGTGTGTCCATCTTTCAGTCGCATTGGTTAACTTTTGATTTCGAAGCGTGCACTTTTTAATTTAAAATGGAATTAGAATAAGTTTGACAGTTTTTCGAAAGAATTTTTTTCTAGGCGTTTGCAAGAAAGTTCGAGTTTCCTTACTGACTAACGGTCAAGAAGTGACCGCTGTGAATTTTGCCGTCGTTCAACCGTCGGCGAATTTCGAATTTAAAAAATTATTACCTGGAAAATATTCTGGTAAGTCGTTGATGATTTCGGTCGAAATTCGGTTCGTCGGCAGCATCTTTTTTGTTTGTTATTCAGTGAAAGTGTCCGCGGACGGTTATTGTTGGGAGAAAAACGAAAACGCCGTCGTTGTTGAAAAAGCCGACGTTGAAAACGTGAATTTTCTTCAAAACGGTTTCGCAGTGTCCATAACGAGTTCTAACGAAGCAAAATTAGTGAGTGGATTAATCAACTATAGTTACATGTCGACTATAGTATCCATGAAGTATAGTTGCTTATCGAACTCCAATGAGTGTCAACTGTCCTTTCCTCTTATGTCACAGTTTCTCAAGTAAACACTGGTTTCCGGTCAATTATAGTAGCGTGTCGACTATAGTTTCGGGTGAATTATAGTTTCATGTTTTGATATTCAGACTTTTACATTGTCGTCTAACACCGTCGTCACTGGCGAATTCAGTTTGAAAAAAGGGGCGAATACTCTTTGTTTACCGGCGGATGGTACGATTTTTGGTTGATTAATGCGCAAGATATACTTCGAAATTTGTTTTTTCAAGGCATTTACGATCTAAAACTTGAATCGTGCCATAAATTCGACAAAGACGTGTACAGATACAACACCGCCAATCCGTCGCCGTTAATTTTATCAGCCACCAGTCATTTAGTCTCCGTCGTCGTATCGACGAAAGAGCCAGTCGATGACGTCACTTTAATCATCAAGTATTTGTTTATGCGTTTCGCTTATTTTCTCGCTGCTGACAATATCTGTGCCGTTTTAGGTCGTCGAAATCGCCCAATCCGATCGTCCTCGGACCTCTAAAGTCGGACGTGCCGACGAATAATGAAACAAAATCAGCTTCGTGTCGGTTCCAATACTTCGCCGAAAACGGCGAAGAATTCGAAATGTCGCCCAAATCCGCTTCTCATTTGTACGAGCCGACGTCGCGGCGAGTGACTGTTCAAGGTAAGATATTTGTTTTACATGGTCTTCGTTTGTAACTATAGTTGATCGGTGACTACGCTGTTTTCAGGAACTATGATTCCTAATATTTGCAACATTTTTGTTTCAGACGATTGCATGACGAGCGGAATTACGTTCGTCGGTGAACGAGGATTATTTTTGAATGGAAACATTCGACCGACGTTGGACGGCGTGAAAATTACAATGAAACACAAAAAAGATGAGAATTTAGTTTTTTCGACCGTTACGAACGCAGACGGAGCTTACAAGTAAACGAAATGGACAAATTTTCTGCTCTTCTAGCGATGATTCGAGTCGATTTTGTTTGTTTTTTTACAGAATGGGGCCGTTGCGGTCGTTTGACGGTTTCGAAATCGTCGCCGATCGTTCTGGTTACGTTTTTTCGCCCGTTGCGAATCAATTCGGCCACTTTATCGGGCAAAAATTATCCGAATTGACGTTGAAAGTGAAAACGAAGTCAATTTTGCAAATGTCCGTGCCGATTTTTAGTTTTTCGTTTCTGATTCAGACGCTTGATTCGGAAGGCCGAGCGCTGTCGGGGGTGCTGCTGTCGGTGAGCGGCAAAGAAAATTATCGAAGCAATAGTATTACGGAAGACAACGGATCGATCACGTTTGTCGGATTGGTTAGTGACAAAATTTGTTTTTCGCCGTTTCAATGTGCTACTATAGTTGGAACTGTAGTCACGTCGTAGCTATAATTATCGAATAACTATAGTTTCTTGTTCTATAGAGCCCGGGTGATTATTACATTAAACCGATCTACAAAGAGTACAGTTTTGAGCCGCCTACGAAAATCGTCGAAATCAAAGAAGGCAGCACCGTGGCTGTTGAATTGATCGGCAAACGAGTGGCTTACAGGTTAGTTTCGTATTTTTGCTCGTTTCGACGATATTCAAACAAGTTTCTTTTGCGCTTTTGCAGTTGTACGGGTTCCGTTCGACATTTGGCCGGACAGACTGTGCCTAACGTGGCCGTCGAAGCTTTCTCGTCCAATTGCAATCAAATGCACGAAGAGTCGTCGACGGGCGACGACGGCACGTTCAAAATTCGCGGGCTGCAACCGGATTGCGAATACGTGTTGCAATTGAAACCTGGCCAGAAGTTACCGTCGACCATTCCCAAAAAGCACGTGCTTCGAGTAAAATAAAGCTAATTTTGTCAGTTTGGAGACGTTTTTTCATTTCGCGATCTTTAGGTAACCAACCAGGATATTTTCGCCAAAGATTTGCTTCTCAAACCGGAGGTAACCACCATGGAACTTACTGGTCGCGTGGAATGCGATCGCTCGTTGTTGCCGCATTTGAAGGTCAGTCAGTTCGGAAAATTGTCGGCTCACTCGCCGATCTTACTGTATTTGATTTTCAGGTTGTATTGTATAAAGAAAATTCGCCGGATACCGTTTTGCATACTGTTCATTTTCAAACGGCGTCGGTGTTTTTCTTGCCTTCTGTCAGCATCGACAATACTGTACGTTAATTACTATCTACTTGAAATGGTCCACAATGGCTAGTCGCTATTTTTAGTCTTACGTAGCTCGATTGGATACGACGCTGAATCCGAATGAGTATCCGAAAATTGTTTCTCCCGAAATTTGGTTCAAAGCCAATCAAACATTCCAATATTTACATTTTGATTTTAAACCGAAAGTAGGTCATAGTGAGCGAATATAGTTCCCTGGAGGCTATAATCGAACTGAAATTTGAAACTATAGTTGCATTTAATACATAGTTGCAAGAAAGCTATAGTTGCATTGAGATTTCATTTGTTTATGCCTTGCAGAAAAAAGCAGCAGAAGCTGAGATTTTCCGCGGCGGCTATATAGCTTTACCGATTACTGTAATCGTCATGTTGTTAGCTTACAATTACGACAAGGTACTGTTGATGCTCAGGTTTTACGGCCGGAAATTTATGAAGTCTAGTTGATTATTTGTTTTAGGTACTTCCGATCTTACAAGATTGGCTGCACGTCGGAATCAAAATGGCCGGCAAGACGTCCGCAAGTTTGCAGCGAAATGCATCGGCCACGAACATGGCGTCGTCGTCGTCGGCCACCGATCTTGCGGGTGATTCGAATTTCGATTCAGCTTTCGGCAAAAAGAAAGCGAAAGCTCGAAAGACTTGACCAAACTTAAGCGATTTTTTTAATCATTTTTGTTTGTTCTGTGATCGACACGATCAAAACTCGTCCATTAGCTTTTATTAGTTTTTTTTCTGTTCTTTGTTCAAAATTATGCGTCGTTTAGATTCGTTTTTTGTTTTGAAAAAAAGGAAAAATTAAATTTTGTCAAAAATGGAAGCGTTTTTGCTAAAAATTCCATCTACAGGGTGTCCTGTAAATACACCCCTCCTCGGAATTACACTTCCAGTCTAGCTACAGCAAAATTACACACACTATCTTGTAGAGAATTAAATTCTGCATTCAATGGTCTATGTACTTTTGCAATTTTCATGAAACATACAAGTCCTTTTATAATCAATAAATGAAAACGACTTTGAAATATGGATAAAGTGACTAAAAACAAGTGTTTCAATAATCAGTGTGATCTCCTGCTGCATCTCTGACCTGCTTCAGTCGATCGGGCATTGAGCATATTTTGAAACAGTTCTTCATTGTATTCCAATTCAGATAGCACAATATTCAAATTTTTTAGTAGAGTGTCATGGGAATAATGCCCTCCACCTTCTTCCATGTGCATGAGACTTTCAATCTTGTTTTTCACAATTTCTCCCAGATTTTCAGTTGGGTTTAAATCAGACGAATTTCCTGGCCAATAATCATTTCCCCAAAATTTGATATTATTTTCTCGCAACAACTGTTGAATTGCATTGGCTTTCACGCAAGGTGCTTTATCGTGGACGAATGTTGTTTCACCAATGATGAGAACATTCTGTTGATCATTCAGAAATGGAATGACATGCTGGCTGAGCAATGACATCTCGAAAATATTTGCCATCTCACAATCGGCCTTGTTCTTTGATTACCCCTAACATGCATTTAGTCATGAACATAAGAAATAATTCAATGCACATTGGATTTTTGACCACTTCGCAATAATGCTCGAGCTCATCAATTTCGCCCAGTTCCAGTTCCCACACGCGATCATTTTGTGATTCGGCTCACGAATGGTGTAAATAAAAAACTCGTACGCTAAAGGCGAAATGCAAGAAGTCGACCTCGTCATAATCCTGGACGAGCTCAGCCAAAAATAATCGATCTTCCTTGTTCAGATCGGTTTTCAATGGTTTCGAAATCACGTGAAACAGTTTCAAACCTTGCTGTTTCAAAAACCGATGCACTGCATTTTTGCTGCATTCCTTTCTCTTTTTACCAAAATTTCTCTCGCCAACGCCCGGCAACTTTTTCGTTGCATTCCTACGCCCGATTTAATGATATCCTTCGATTCTTGAGATAAACTCACTGGGCGACCACGATTCGAAAAATCAGTGAAACATTCTGATGGTTTCTTTCACCAATGCTTTTGAACCCAATCCTCGGAACGTTTTAATTCACTGGCTACCCATTTTTTCGTAATAAATGAGGCTCCTGCTTGGTTTGCTTTAAAAAATGCAGTCGCCTGAATCCTATCAATTAATCTCGCTTCTTCAGAATCAAAACTCATTTTTGAAACAGTGGAATTAAACAAAATGAGACATTTTGGAGTTATTTCCTTTTCCCCCTAGGGTCACTCCTTCATGTTGCAGACAATGCGACAAGGCCTATACCATTGAACGCAGAATTGAATTCTCTACGTGTGTGTAATTTTGCTGTAGCTAGTCTGGAAGTACCTTTCCTGGGGGGGGGGGGGGGGGGGTTTATTTAAGGGAAACCCTTTAAATTTTAAAAATTTTTGGATTTTGGATTGATTTGTTTAAAAGAGGCTTTTTTTTTGTCGCTTTTAGGAACTATTAACAATTGCTTTCATAAACTTATCGATAAATCCTAGCAAATCAAGGTGTCTCCAAAAATCGCCTTGGTCGTGCACTTGCTATGCACCAAAATTGTTTGTAGGGATTGTGAAGTGATCATTATGCAAAATTTAATCAGCTGCATAATTTGCTTGATTGGTTAACTTTTGATGCAGCAGTTTTTTTTTCGCTAGTAGCTGAGTGTTTTAACAAAACAAAACGAGAACAAGATTTAATTCAATAAATTAAATTGTACAAACTTCTACGAGTAATTTTTACAAAAACAACGCTTTTTAGTAATTTTAAAACAAATTTACTGCAAAAACATTTCGAAAACAACGCAAATCAACGTAAAATCAACCGCCGGCGATGCGCTTTTGGACAAATATCGTGCTGACTCCGGGTCGTTTTCGTCGCCGGCTTTATCGCGCGCTTCGGCGAAATTCTGCCACATGTCTTCTTTGTTGAATATCTTTAACTTTTGTTGAACGCTTTTTATGGCGGCTTTCTCCAATTCAAAGTTGATTTCGAACATCAAGTCGCCGATTCGATGTCCGCACACTTTGTTCAAAATAACCTCGTCTTCGCATACAGTTTTGAAACCTGAATCCAGAAATCAACGAAATACTGAGAAGAATTTTTTCCGAATAAAACAAAATGAACTTTACTAACTGCAAAGATTTTTTTTTCTTGTCAGTGAAACAGCGATAATTTTCGTAAATGTCTGAAATAAGAAAGCATGCGGCAATTTAAGTAAAACCAGCAAAATTGCACTTTCTACTTTTGTAGCGACCAGCGAATATAATCTTCTCGACTCCAATCAATGCAACTGCGTATTCTTGCTGAGCTTTTGGACACTTTTCAACGCAAGCGAAATGCGGTTTCCATACGAAACTTAAATCGTAAAAAATATGGCCATTTTACAACTTCAAAATAACAAAAGCAAGCAAATTGGTTACTTGGCATGTTTTTCTAAACCTTTTAAGTCCGACGGATAACCTGTAACTGGATTGCGTTTGTATAACATGTTCCATTCGTTTAATCGAATTTGTCTCATTGTCGAACAATTCTGCATACATTCAATCCTCAAAAAAACACCATAAAATGTGCAAATAATTAAAACACAAATTAATTTTTGTTCGTTATACCCTTCAGGAATGCGCGGGTATTCAGCGGAACGTTTGATTTTTTTGGCGTTGCCACATGACTGTGAGCAACTAAAAACACAAAAAGCAGCTTCAGCGAATGAAAATCAAAAATGAATTCATTTACGAAGAATCAAAGCTTTTGCGAACGAAAATCGAGAGACATATTTTCTTTCCCAAAATTGCAAGCAAGCGAGCAAACGAAATTTAAAAATTAAATTTAAAATTTAAAAATTAAAGTTTAGTTTTCACGTTCAAAATACAATAGATTGGAATAAAATACAGAGAAAAAACTAAACGCGACCGATCGGCAGCGTTGAACAACGGCCGACTGAAAGAAAGACACTTTATACACTTAACAGCAACAAACGAAGAAAATCTGTTTTTTTTCCTAGGCAGAAACAGTGCAACAACACAGCACACACAAGCAACATTTAGATGACATTTAGACATTTATTCTGTTTGTGCTTGCATTTTGAGAAGTGATTCTTGTCGACTATAGACAGCCGTAGAATCTTGACTTGAACTATTATTTACGCTGATTGCGCTGAGTTCAGTTTCGAATTAGCAATCCAGACGGAAATAAATAATGTTTGTTACTCTTTTACGATTTCGAAGTACCATGACGAACTAAAGTTCTATGTAATCGTAAATTTCAGAAAAGTCATCGGTTTATTTAGCGGGAGAGCAGAAAATGTTGAAGAGCGAGCCGAAAAATATGTTGTTTTTTGAACGATATTCTGCCAAATTTGGATATACAGTATAGAACTCTACAAGTAAATTTGTTGTTTTTTTTCAGACTCGTAATATAAAACTACTGCTTATGCAATTGAAAGTGAGTTAAATGTGTCTGGATTTCACTATTAACCAGCTCAGTTTGTAAATATCCATTCGTGCCGTAAAAATGTAGCAGATGGTCGCTTTATTATCAAAAGAGCTTAACTATAATCCATATTTTACAAGCAGATACATTTTTAACCGGTTAGACGCTGAAATTTTAGTTTCGCCGACGACTCTAAGGGAACCGTGTTTTTTTTCATTCTCATCTAGGGTCGAATTTAGGTGTTTTTTTTCGATCGTAAAAAACGCGACCGTAGTCCGTTTTTCATTTTGCCGCCTTCAAATTTCAGACTGAGGAAGAGATAATCGTCGAAGAGGCCCCGAAAATTGAAACGGAAAGCGAAAAATTCCCTCTTCTTTTAAAATTATTGCTTTTTTCTCTTTCAACTCGCCGCGCGGCGACAAACAAAATATCTGCCCTATCTTTTGTGTTATAAAAGACGTTTAGCAGACGAGACAACCGACGACATATCATGTCGGATTAAAGTTGGTTGTTGTTTTTTTTATTATTTACTACAACAAGCCGACGAACGAGCTCGCTAGCTACGTTAGCTAGCTAGCTAGCGCGAGAAAATGTAATTTGGGGACGGTGAAATTTGTTTTTGCGACGATGAAACGGACGTTTTTCCGGGCCGACGCTGATAAACGGCGTCTCGGGTTAAAAATTCATCGTGTAAATACAACAAAACCCGCCGAGAACCTCGGCGACGAATGCGACACGGGTTCGGCGCTGGGCCAATGGCCGACGAGCTAACCGATAAGCCGACCTATCGTCGCTCGTCGTTTGTCTTTGCTCGCAAACATTCGTCGACGCGCCCGTCAACGAGCTATTTTACGCCATTTTTGGCGCTGGCTGCGTTCTTTCGATTTGTAACCTAGATTCGGCCGTTTTTTTCATTCACAATCGATCACAACAGGAAGTTGCTAATTTTCTTTTGTTTTTAGGCGACTTTTTGTCCTCTCGCCACTGTCTTTATTATTTTGAATGAACACGAAAACCTGATTTCAACTCAACTCAAAACTCGATTAACATACAAAGCAATCTCGTGGAATAGCTGCTTTTCGTTCCTTTAAATTATTCTAATATTCGTTGTGTTCGACACAAGCTACCTTGGCAAGCTAGCTAGCTAGCGAAGTTCGGCGTTAGACATTTGCTTTTAAGAGGCTTGGACGAGAGATGAACTACTATCGAGAACGAGAATTTCATTAACAGTCCGCCCAAGAAAAGAAAACGGTTTTTTTATATTGGCTCATCGGCTTACAATAAAAAAAGCTTTCAACAACAACGACGAATCCCAACTATGGTTCAGACGTCTGAATCACGGTCGCTAACACTTTCGGATCGTCTACGGTCGTGAGAACCGTCGAAATTCGTGCCCATCGGAGATATATCCGTGCTCGACTCCGAACTGAGTCATATTTTTTCATTTGAATTTCAACTATAGTTACAGTATGACGTCAACTGTAGCGTTGGGGATTTTGTTACCGTTGTGTTATTGGATGAACTTTCGAAGGACTTTGACGGTGATCGGCTTGTTCGCGTTATTGTTTACGTCGCCGACGGATTCGTGCTTTCCCGGTGGTCGACTGATAAGGCGAATGCCCAAAAAAGAACCGGCGCTAGTTTTCAAACAACACGTGCCCAACGTGCCGGAAACGGCCATGACCGCTTCCGGACCGCGCGAGGGACGGATCAAGCGGAACGATCGACGATTCAAAGAATTGATTACTAATTCGAATAATGATATTATCTTCAAAGACGAAGAACTCACGGGCGCCGATCGGATAATGTCTCTGGTAAGTACTAGGTAAAATTCTCGAAACATCGATAGCCAGTGAGAAAATGTGCTCGCTAAATCGCGTATCTGTGCGCTTTCGTTAAACGACTCGAAATTTGCGTAATACTTAAGAAAATGTGCTTCTCTTCGTGAGGTAGCTAGCGGTAGATCAACAGCGAGTGAGTAATTGTGCTTGCGAAATCGTTTTGATTTTGCAGCAGGTGATTTACATTTTCGTTTTATGGTGCACAATGCATCGAAGCTAGTGAGGAAATTTGCTTGCTAAGGCTTTAATCGTAGTCACTTAGTGAGTTTCATCGAAGTCTCTGCATAGATGCGTGTGGCCTTTCGACCGGCTCCCGTCAGTCTAAGCTTTACAAAGTCGCCAGAGGATAATGCGGATTGAGTTACTTTATGTAACGCCGCGCTAAAGTCGTCGCCCTTTCCCTTTCTCGAACCGTGATTTTTCGCTTTCATTCTCGTGAAAGGCGCCCATCGTTTAGACAAACACTGACACAATCGACCGCTTTCCTATGTTTGTCCGTCCATATTGGGGCAGTTTTTTTGCTCGTTACTCGGACGTTCGTAGCCCAGCGGATATTTACCCGGTCATTAATCCGAGCCCATTTGTTTTGAGTGGACGCCTCCCCGACCCATTGTTAAATTCGGCGACCTACGGTCTCTGAGTGAGTAAACATTTTCGTTTCGGACCTCACAAAACCCAACCCGCGCGCCTTGAATGGACGTTTCGCATAAAGCGCCCGATTTATCGCTGACTCGTCGTTTTTCGTGTTGTTTTTTCTTGCGATTCCATCCACCACGTCGTTTTTTCTACGCTACAGTACGCTCAGCGCGCGACTAAACATTAAAAATAAATTAGAAAAATTTATTACAGTCAGTGAAAGGCGTGTCACGTGTAGAGTATCCTAAAAACTAAAAACGTGAACATATGTCTATTTAACGAGCGCATTAAGCTGACCGATTGGAAAACGTATTTGCATTGATCGTGAGTGATGAATTTCTCGTTAACCGTGATTAAAAATAACGGGCGATTTCCATTTTCGTCGACAGTGCACACTTTGCGCTCGGCGAGCATCTATCCGGGTTTATCCGCCAACGAGATTTTACGACACCCATGACAGATCCGACCGTAATGGTGCTCAACGACCGACCCTCGAAATCATTATACTTTCTCACCAGCCGAGGGTCCCGACTCTCTTAACCTCAGAAATTCATGCGCTTGTTGGTCCTCCAGACCCAATCGAAATTTGCTTGTTGGTCCTTCAAAACCAAATCGAAATTTGCTCGTTGGCCCTCCGCAAACAGCCTAGATCTAGTTTCATTCGCACCTTCAGCGCCGAATGGTATACATCTTGAGTTTGACCGGATAAACAATTCAAGCACCCAAAACTATTTATTGGTCGAACTCGAGTTGCAATGAGGGCCAGAAGTTGATTTCCTTTCTTTTTACTTTTATCAAATACAGTACACCGTAAATCGTTGCGAAAACACTTGTAAACATCGCGCGGGTTAATAATGTCGCAAGCCCGTCTCGACATCTGTCAAGTCAGCGCAAAATATCGCGCTGGCGAATGAGCTTGCCATTGATCGGCCGATACAGTCGCTACGCAGTGAAATGTTTTTGCTTGCGGACAATTGAAAAGCGACTCGTCAGCCGCTTTACCGATTTCTTCTCTCAGCGACTCTGATTTTGCTTGCGTGTGTGCTGACTCGACATTTTCAGCTGATGATTCGACTTGGCAGTGCGACACATGGTTGTAAATTATTGATTCACCCGTCTTTCGACATTACAAGTTGCGCTAAGAGTTCAGTAGCTAGTGCAATAAAATGACAACTAGCGTACATAACGAACAAATTTTGCGATACTTCCTTTTATGAGCATTTTTAATTTTAAACATTCAATGAGATTTCTCTCCGGTCGCGCGAAGCGGAAGCAAAATTTTTATAATCCTTTAAAGACACAAAGTAAACCTTATGTAATCATCGTATAGTTTTCTCTCATTTTATCTTGCAGATAAAAATTGTGCGCTCGCTGTCGCCATTTTGAGCGCAAGTCGAGCGTGAACGTCACCTTTAAAAACAAAACAAAGCTTCAACAACATTTTTGTTTTATCTTACTTTTTTTGGTGCAACCAGCGACGACGAAGATCGTCGAACGAGATCGTTTCGATTTTACGCCCGTCGCATATTTTGTTTTTCCAATTGCATTCCAACGCATTTTTAGCTCGTTGTATCAAAACTATTTTTGCGTTTTCTCTCAATGTTGCAGTAAGGAGAAATCGTAAAATCGTTACAACAGCCAACAACGATTTCACAAATTCGCTGTGTAATTGTTACAAAAATTGCAAGCTATTTCACAATTCGCAAACAATTTCACAATTCGCTTTTAAGCGATTCCAAATAAATCAGTGGAAGGCGAAGTCAAAAATTATAAAATAGTTCATGAAACCGCTGTCTGCGAAGGCAAAAAATCACTGGCTACTTAACACAAGCGCTGTTATTTGATTACGCAAAATCGCTTAAAGCGAACTCTCTAATAGAGATTTCTTGTTTTGTTTCAGCGTTGCAAGGAAAAATTGGACGCTTTGTCGATGTTGGTTAATAATTATTGGCCCGGCGTCAAACTTCGAGTTATCGACGCTTGGGCGGAGGATAAACTTCATCCGCCGGATTCGTTGCATTTCGAAGGCCGAGCCGTAGATATTACGACATCGGATCGCGATAAAAGCAAATACGGCATGCTCGCTCGATTGGCGGCTCAAGCCGGATTCGATTGGGTTCACTTCGAACTTCGCGGTCATGTTCACGCATCGGTTAAATCAGGTAAGATCATCGGCGATGATTTTACAATTATTTGTGATAAATCGCCGATTTCACGATTAGTCAGTGAATTATTTTTGTTTTTCAGACACTGTTACGCGCAACAAGCGCATGTTACGATGTTTCCCAGCGAATTCAACAGTGATTACGAAGTCGGGCGTCAGCAAGCCGATGTCGATGTTGCGAAATGGTGAATCGATTTTAACATTTAAAAACAATAAAGCAGTCTTCAGTCAAGTGCTTTCGTTCTTGCATCGGGAAGAATCGAGTTACTCGGAATTTTTAAATATCGTCACCGATAACGGTACTCATTTAACAATATCGGCCGATCATCTGATGTACAAATTCGTTTCGCCGTCGCTCGACGTCGACTCAAGATTAACGAAATCAGTATTTGCGCGAAATCTTTCGATCGGCGATCGAATATTCGTCTACAGAGCGACGAACGGGACGTATTTTTCGTACGACGAAAAAATAGCCAGCGTCCAGTCGGTCGTTGCGAAAGGACTATACGCGCCGTTGACCGACGTCGGCACCTTAGTGGTCGACGGCGTGGCGACGTCTTGTTACGCCGGAGTGCACAGTCATTCACTGGCTCATGCAGTAATGGCGCCCGCGAGACTGTATTACCGTGCGCGAAACTTTATCGCGGAAAAAACAAATTTTCCGTCGGACATTTATTCAAAGTCGTCGTCGCGCGACGATTACCACCACCACCAACAACAAGAGAATGGTATTCATTCGTACGCAAATTTTCTTTGGTGGCTAGCCGATTTTATTGAACAATTAAAATTATATTCGTTTTTGGATCGTTTTTAATTGCCGCGGATCGTTTTTCGGTCTCTTTTAGCAACATTCGGGCATTATATCGGCTGGTCTCACGCTTTCTCGCTCGCTTTGTTTAAAAATTATTGTGTGTGTACTTTTGTTTCAATTTTTTTAGTTTTAACGGTGCATTCCGGTATTCGAAACGTGTTTTTCCATGAAACTTACAAAAAAACGCAAAAACTTTGTTTGTTTTTTATCCGTAAAGGGAGTCAAACTGAATTCTTATATTTTTTTGTCCATTTTTCTTTATCGTTTCAGTTTGGTTGTGTTTTAATGTATTATATGGAGTTTGTTTTTTAAATCCAAAATGTTGTGCGAAAATATAGTTGTCCTTCAAAATTTCTTTAATACTCTAGATAATTTTTTACTCGGAAATATATAATAATTACTTTTTGATGTTGATTTTGATTTTTCTTGTGTATATTTTGTTTTTTGAGTGTTGTTACATTGCAATTTTTGATTCTCATTTGGATCGTTTCTTTTCTGTTTGTTTCCGATTTTGTTTTTTTATCGATTATTATATCAGATTTCGTGTGTTAGAGTATTAAAAATTTACTTAGAAAGAATTTTATGGTAAACCAACGAATCTTTTTCGAAATGACAAATCGTACTTGACAGTCAAATATTAAAACAACAAAAACACCTAAAAACAGTGAAATTAAAACGAAATGATTTATTCATATCTTAAAACTGAAATTTTGATTTACCCGATACAGTATGTCAGTCAATTAGTCAGTCTACGATGTGCATGTGCAAAACTTACAGTATACTTGACCTACTTTGGGTTTGATTCAAGAAATTGTCCAACAAATCGCTGTTCCCACCCAACAAATCGGTTAGATTTCCAGTATTACCGCCTGTTAAGTCTGCAGGAATGACAAGCATCGTATAAGAAAAAACAAATTTTTCAACTGATTTCTTACTTACTTTGAGTTTGATTCAGAAAATTGTCAAGCACGTTACTGTTGCCACCGAGCAAGCCTGATAGATTTCCATTCCCCAATCCTGATAAATCAGTGATTTGCGATTGATTGCCTGTGGAAAAAACAAAAATGGTGTCCTTGCTGATAATTTACTCGCGCAGCATTATCGGCCGCACCTCCTCCTGTTAGATTCCCAAGATTGCCCTTATTTGCATTAGCCAAATCCAAAAGTTGTTGCTTTTGCTGATCTGTGAAACAAGTTTCTGCTATTACAAATTTTCAGCAGGCCTGCAGAGTCATACTGTACCGCTGGTATTGTTCAGCAGGCTGGTTAAATCTTTGTTTGCGCCAGTCATTCCGAGCAATTGATTTTGCAAGTCGCTCGGTATTACAAATTGGCCTCCAGTTGTTGCAACTACAAAAAGTCAAGCTCACGTCCTGCAGATTCCTGCGGATCCTGTTGACTTACCGTCAACGACTGACATTATAAAATAATACGGAAACATTGTGAACGTCATTCAATAAACGTTTTATAATGAGAATTAGCATTGCAAATGCAAAATATATACCATTTTATGATTCATTAAACAATCATTTATTGTTAAAATTTAATTTCAATTGCAATTAAATCTTCCTCAAAACAAAATATGATGTACTACATACAATTTTCCATTTTTCATGCATGAATTATAAATGTACATAGCTGTCAACTGTATTAGCAAGTGAATTTTTTAGTTCTTCAAAATCATTTATCAAAAGAAATTGTTTGTTTAATTTATAATTGATCGATCGTTGAAACATAAATTTATTGGTAAAAATAACGTAAACATAAATCACAAAAATAAAGATATCAAACAGTAATTTTTGTCCAATTGCCTGAAACATAAAAATTCCGAGTTTGGAAAAAGAAAATACAAATTTCATCAACGAACCTTTATCCTTGTAGCTTTAATGAACTGGTTTCTTTTCTCAATTAATTACAGTTACTTACTGTACAGTCAGCAAGTCAGCCACTTGGTGAACAAGTGCAGTGCGAAATTTTTCGTTGTATATTTTTTACCATAGAATAAGTCTGCAATGATTGGTGGAAATATTTCGTCAGAACCATAAGTCGGATATACAAGTTCCACTCGAACTATACCTGCAAGTAGTTTTCAAATTCGCAAGATTTCATCCTAAATTGCTGTAAACAAATCAAAAATTCATTACTTATTCCAATTACTAATGTAACGAAATAATTGACTAACGACATTAAAAATAAATTTTTAAACAAAGTTTCCTAACTAGCCAACATCGAAAATGAATTTTTTAACAAACTTTACTTACATATTTTTAACTATCTATCATTACTTGCAATCTACCACGGAGTGCAACATGAATCTGAAATTTGCTCGAATAACGAGTAACCATGGTGCTGTATTGTTAAAATTAATGGCATAATAAGTAAGCATGGTATTAAAAAATCGGCTTGAGAAATTATTTATTGGAATGAAATGATACGCAAAATCAAACGTACGACATCCACCTCTCTAACATAGGTCGTCATGAAAGCAAATGGAAATAACATTTTGACATATTTCTTCACTTTGGAAAATCATGTTCGGACGAAGAGCAAACATTTAAGCAAACATAAATAAAAAAAGCACTAAAAATAAAAAACTAGCAATGTTCAAGATGTAAAAGTCCCGGACTAAATTAGTAACAAAAGTGGGAATTCGAAGATGTAAAAGTCTCGCGCAATGATACTTTTCGAGATGAAAAAGTAGAGAACTATCGGTCACATTTAAAATACGAATGAAACAAAATTTCTGTCGCGTATGACATCAAAACAGGTCTTGCAAAGTAGCGTGTTTGGCATTCACGTGAAGCACAATAGAATGTCAAAATAAACAATTTCAATCAAAAACATACTACAATGAATGGAAATGTTCCGCCAAGTAGACCACTTTTTAAAACCAATGTGCAAATTGGAGGTGTATTTTTTGTTTGGTCGCTGTAAAAGTATGCTGTTCTTCATTTCGCTGTTATTTTCGATTTGTACAAATCAAATGGTAAAATCGAGTGAATCGGCTGAGTGTGAAGCTTATAGAACTATCTTACGAAGCGTAAACTTAATGACACATAAAAAACAAAATAAATGCTGCGAAATCGTTGGATGTGTCTCCAATCGGAAACACACCGATTTCCAATATTGGCCCTGTGTTCCATGGTGTTTGGACGAAATCGAACCTGAATTTTATTTATATACGTCGAAAGATAAATCAACAAATCAAACTATAGACATTTTTAATGTCAGTGAATCCATTCAAAAATTAGAGATCGATCAAGGAAAGGAATTATTCGCCATTATCCACGGATGGAACACTCCATGGAGATTATCCGGTTGGATGTTCCACATGAAAGATGCACTTGTTGATAAAGTATGTTTGGGGCGCCATAGGCGCGACCCATGCAAGATTTTTTGTTTTTTATTTAGGGATACAATGTTATCGTAGTGAGATGGACGCAAGGGTCCAACGTCAGTGATTACTTTCAAGGAGGGGCAAATGCCTTGAATGTTGGCAGAGCTGTGGGTGTTGTCCTATCAACCATGGTCCAGCATGGAAAAGCTGATCTCAATCGAACGACTATAGTTGGATTTAGTTTAGGAGCTCACGCAGCAGGATTCGCAGGAAAATACCTCAAGGAAAATAGTTCAGCAGGATCTGCAGGAAATGTTACTGGCGCACTGAAACGAATCATAGGTACAAATAATAATTGATTTCATATTCATATTCATATTGAATGGTTCTGCAGCTTTGGATCCTGCTGGACCCATGTTCACCTGCGAATCGCCTGCGGCAAGATTGGCAGACACGGACGCTCGGTTCGTGCAGGTAATTCACTTTAACGGAGACCCTTTGACAAAGTTCGGCAGGGGAACCATGCAACAGTTGGGGCATGTAGATTTTTACGCCAACGGCGGCTTGCATCAGCCGGGATGCGAGGAGGGTATCAGAAAATCATTCCACGACATAACTCAATTCGAATGTACGAAAATATCACGCAACAACACGCTTGAACACTAGCCACGACACGTTTTTTGTTTTCAGTCTCTCAAATATGGAGCGAGACTTCGTGCAGCCACTCTCGATCTCCGCTTGTCTTCACCGAAATGGTTACTATATCCACAGACAATTCGACGAATTGTACATTCATGGCATTTCCATGCAACGATTCTAAAAGTTGGAAAGACGGATCTTGTTTCAAATGCGATAAGATAGGATGTCCTACGCCCGGTATCCTGACGGATTACGGTACACCATTTAAGGGTAGTTATTATTTCGAAACTCAATCGAACACCGCCAAACAATATTGCGGTAGGGAAATTTATTTTGATCAGTCATGAGATATTTGTTTTGGAGTACTATTTTTCTTCGTCAGGCCGACCGTACCTTGTGACACTAACATCTGATGTTGAAGTCAAAGGACATATTTATTTGAGTGTTCACGGTCGTCACGGTGAATCAAGTGATCTAGAATTTCAAAGGCGAGTGAACCGCTTGATTTGTCAAATTTCAAAATAACTTGCAAAAAAATGATATTTTCTGTCTCGCCATTGCAGCAATAGCGTGCTGGCTAAAGGAGTACCCAAAACTCGTGTTTTGGATGTCCCATGGGAGATTGATCAAATTTCTCAAATATTTATAAACTACACAAAACATTCGAGCACTATTCTCCACCATCCGGTCACGCAATTCACGCTGACTAATTCCACAATCGAATATACCAATGGCACAGTGTAAGTCAATGAAATGTCCAAATTAAACGACAAATTTTGAATTTGTTTTTTTAGAATTTCCTCATGTTCCAATGTTGTTGTTACAAGCGGAAAGCCAGAAGAGATTTACTTTCAAACTTGTCCAAAATAAAAAGTTGCACAGAATTTGGATTCAGTTGTCTAACTATTTTTTCAATTAATAAAACAGGAAAATGTTAAAAAAAATTGGATACTGAATGGGAAAATCGCTGATAGTTGAATCCGATTTCTCAAAGAGTTGCCGATTTTTCTACAATTGTCTCATTTAGCAGATATAATTTCTTTGCCACAAGTAGAAAATTCAAAACATTTTCAAAAATTGGAGAAGTTGAAAATCAATTGAATCGCTGTGAACTGAATCCGATTTCTCAAATAGTTGCAGATTATTATGCAACTGATTCAATGAACAGCTTTTTTTTCTCAACCAATATCTAACTTTCGTTATAAGACAGAAAAAATTCCCAAAAAAAGTTGGATATTGGCAGAGAAAATCTTTTAAACCGATTTTGTACATCTTAAAATAAATCGAATAGCATTTTTTCCAATGTTTTTTGTTTTCTAAAAAATAATTTTTCATAAATTTTCCAAAATAAATACAATAAAATCAATAGAACTTTGTTTCATATATATTTCAAAATGTTCAATAATTGTCTTATAACAGCACTGGAAACTTGTTTTTTGGAAGGACGAACCGAATCAGTCAATCGGCTTCAACGGTTCGCAAACATCGGAGTATCGTGGATTGTAAGAGAAATTATCGCCGGATTTTTTGTTATTTATTAACTGTGAACCTTCAAAGCCGTTCAATGAATTCAATTCCAACCTATCTTCCACTTCGAATCGAAGTCGAATTGAAGGTGTAAAGCCGCTTCTAAGTTTCTAAAAGTTGCTCGGTTTTGAAGAAGGCGAGGGCAGATTATTTGTTTTTCAAACAACTATTACTTCGCCGAATGTTTTTCCGGGAGCAGTGTACAAGTAATAAGCTGCGTATATCGGAATCATCAACATTGACAGCGTCGACATGAGAAATCCTAAGATCATCGCCCATTGCGGATAAGGGGTGACTTTATCCGGATACATCAACGGGCTGTATCCGTAGATCGTTATGACGAAAAGTACCTGAAATTTTGAACTATAGTTCTCCCCATCCATTCAACTATAGATCAACTATAGTTTCTTCAAACATACAAGACAGACTAATGGAGCAGTGAACTTCCAACAGATATACCAAAAAATACATGGTCGAAATCCAATCATATGTTGTAAAGCTTTATAAATCCTATTAGCCCCTAAAGATGCCACGGTAAACTAAAAAAGTCACTGGACATAAGAGATAAATTACACTGACCAAATCCCCAAGATAAAGCCACTATCTCGAAAAAAACAACGAACAGAAGCGTGATGCCGCTCGCACCATACGCATCGAGCAACGTCAACCAATACTGGCCGCTCTACAGTTGCAAGACAAATATAAAAATAAACAAAATTTCAGTCAAAATTTCGCGGGATCCGGCTCACTTGAGTAACCATGGGTAAGCCGAGGAAGAATCCGCACACGCACATGGCGCCGACGAATAGTTCTTTATGTTTTCTCAGTGTATTTGGAAATTGATCAGTCAACGCCAACACGACGCCTTCAACTGTGCAAACCGAAAAAGAAACGCAAAATGGAAGTCACCATTAAAGATGACGAGTAAAAAAGAGATCTCAATAAATTTTAGCTGGTTAGACGAAATCCAAGGTAACTTTAGTTGCAACTATAGTTCAAGTAATTACACTGTAGTTGTGCATGCTACAACCATTTCAACGTAGACCAGCATCAGGAACTCACTTGGCTGTCCAGACCGAGAATCATAATCATGAGGAAGAATAACACGCTCCACAGTTGAGCGATTGGCAACGTGGATATGGCCTCGGGGTAGACTAAAAAAGCAAGGCCCACGCCCGATTTAACCACTTGATCCACAGTCTTGCCTGCTATGAAAGCCATATAGCCCAAAACGGAGAACACCACTAGACCAGCTGTGATACTGGTACTCGAATTAATACAGCACAAAGTTAGCGCGTCTCTGAATAAAACGATACAGAAAATTTGCCTTAGACAGTGACTTTCCAGCAAAACCTGTAAACGTTGTGATTGTATTTATTGTAACTGCCCAGTGCAACTAAAGTTCCGAATCCGATCCCTGAAGAATAAAATATCTGCGTTCCTGCATCTCGCCACACCTGCGCAAGAAAACCGACTGATCAGAGCAGAAATTTTGTTTTTAAAACTATCTTTCATTACCTCGGCGTACATCAGCTTAGTCATATTGGGCCTGAGGAAGAAAGTAATGCCGTCGATGGCTCCCTCCAATGATAGTCCTCTTCCGAGTAAAATGAACAGCAAAATGTACGGCGTAATAGCACATATGTAAACGAGCTAAGAAGATAAGTAATCATTAAAAGCAATTTACTTCACTAGCCAGTCTACATTTTTTGTTTTTACTTTTCTCGAATTAGTTATGCCTTTCCAGAGAGCAAAATAAGTGAGCACCCAAACAAGCAGCAAGAGCAAAGCGAGCTCCCATTGAATGAAACCAGTGTCGTCAATGTTGAAAGACGTTTTCAAGACTCTTTTCCTGCAAAAAGTTGAAAACAAGTGTCCCAAAAGTGAATTTCCGAGCAAATCCTTACACTAGCCAAAATCAAAGCGACCAACAACTATACAGTGATTTTAACAAGTAAACTCTTACTCCCAAAACTGCGTGACCGGACTATCGGTCTCATTCAGCGAAAGACCTCGTTCGACCAGCAAAGAAAGCGACAGATTTTCCTTCGGATCCCAGCAATTGGCATCGTTCCAACTGTGCCAGCAGGACTGCCACGGCAGCACCGCGCCACTGAACGACGAAATAACGTAAAACATCGCCCAACAAACGATGACGCAATAATAAATATTGCACAAACTGGCTATGATTATGTTCGCGATTCCGACGCCTGAAAACAAAAAACATGTCGTCATCTATAGCTCTCCAAGGATTAAATTCAATCAACTTTCGCTGAGTAAGAAAAAAAAGAAGCTCAAAGTACCTTTAAAAATCGGACACAATTTCCAAACGCTAATGCCGCCCTCGCCGAGAAATTGGCCGATGCTGACTTCCATGAAAAATATCGGCGTGGCGGCCAAACTCCAACAGATGAAATACGGAATTAAAAATGCGCCTGAAAGACGATGAGTAAAACAAAAAATCGGTACGAAACACCAATTGTCTATTAATACCTCCGCCGTTTTTGAAGCACAAATAAGGAAATCGCCACACGTTTCCGAGACCGATTGCGTAAGCGATCAACGACATTAGGAAATCGGTCTTGCCCGCCCAACTTCCGCGTTCCCTGAGTTGCTGAGATGTTCGTCTAGTGCCAGTTTCGCTGAAAAAAAGTGTTCAGTGGACTCCAAAACAAACGAGAAAATGTCCAATGAACTCAGAAACAAGTAAAATGTCCAGAAACAAGTAAAAATATCCAGTGAACTTGTTTTAGAGTCCAGCAAACTCAGAAACGAGCAAAATTATCTAGAAATAAATGAACAAGTTTAAAAGTCCAGTGAACTCAAAATCAAGTAAATAAAAAGTGTCCACTTAATTAAAAAAACAAATTTTACTGCGCTTCTTCATCATTTTTAGCAACTACGGCCGCCCCGTTTTCGGTTGATATTTCAGAATACGCCGGAGGTGGTGGAATTTTGCTCGCCATTTCCCAATATTGCGCTGGCTAGCACACTTTCGGGCTAAACTCGACGCTTGTCCATAAAGTCACGTACCAAACAAAATTTTCAAACCGTCGAAAGAGTTGGTGTTTAACGACTAGACGCTCGAGATAAAAACGCGCTATCTGTCGGAAAACAAATTGTTTCTATCACTTTATTTGTTTTATTTTTACCATAACGGGCGCAAATTCAACGTTATAAAAAAATTCACTGGCTAATTTGCAGAAATACGGCGGAAATTCGCGTTTCAGCGATCGAGCGCAGTCACAAACAAAATTCGCCGAAAATTTTCTTCTTAGTTTCCGAAAGTTGAACGTTCGGCGATGGTTAGTGGTTTTTATTTGATTAATTTTTGTTTTCGAGCACCTAAAGGCAACGCGCCGCTGCATGGACACTCGAGAAAAATTTGTCGAAAAGACAGGAAAAATTATTTCGTCGTCGAGTAGTTGGCGAAACGCTCGAGTTGTTCGTCGTCGTTCATACTCGATCGCATCCGAGAGATCATCGCTAGATTTTTTTTCAATTTACCGCCGATTTGACATATAATTCGCTTTAAAATATAAAAAACTGGTCGTCTAAACAATGCTAACGAGCAAAAACGAGAAACAGCCGAAAACAAGAACAAAATATAAAAGAAAAGTCGAGTTTAGCGGTAAATTTGAACCAAGGAGGGCGTCTGCTCGTTGGCGGCGCGAAAACGGATGCAAAACGATGATTGATTTTCTCGGAAGTCGTCCATGGTGCGGAAGTACTTCAACGATCTCCGCATTTGGCTGATGATCAGCTTCATTGAATAATAGCACTCTTTGAAACACATTTCTGCGAGAATAAGTACTCTGAAAACAAATTTCGCGTTCTTGATTAGATTGAAAAATGATTATATCACAGACTTTTTTAATTAGACTTCTTTGTCGGCTCTTGCGTCGGAAGATTAAAGCTGTCGCCTGTCCTTTCAATCATCGATAGCTGAAGACAATTAAAACAGAATTCTTGTCATGGTTTGCTCGCGTCGGCAACGATTTCTCGACTGGCTGTCGCTCCACTTGGAGAATAAATTGAATGCATGACATTCATCAACGTTGAATAACCGTTCAGCTAAAGAAAATTTCTTTTGGCAGCCTGATGTTTGACGTATTGTAGATTATTCATGAGTTTTGCTTGTATTTGCGCAATCCGGGCGGCTTCTGAACAAATAACTACACACTAATGTCAGCGCAAGCAAAACATTGGCTGTTACATGTGCAGTAAAATGCGTTTGATTTCGCAAAATGGTCTTTCGGTGATTTTCAAATCTTTCTCAGCGATTTTTGCCTTCGCCTCGATGGTATTGCCGTGGGCTAAATTTACAATTACAAACAAAGACGGTGAAACGAAATCGAGGCTGCCGTCGCTGGAATATTGCCCGAAAGACAAAGTACATTGCCTTCAAACTGATTTATTTGTTTTTCCAGTGGCTTTGGGAGCGATTTGTCCGTTCGCATTCTTCGTACATTTCTTCTCGTTTCGACTTCGCATTTCCAAGCGAGTCGATATCGCAATTGTGCTAACATCGGCGATACTGTGGCTGATTTGTTCGAATGTATGGATAGCGATTTGTACGAGACTGTGGAACGAAGTATTGCAAATGTTTTTTGTAAATTCAACTTTCGAAGAAAAACGAAATACGTATTTTTAATCTTGATTCGCAAGTACAAGTAGAATCTGGCAATTTGCTGTAAGCCGATAGAAAATTGTGGGCGCTACACTTATTGCGAAAATTTTCGATTTTGTTGCTCAAAAATTTTGTTGAACTATGATTGAATTTGAAAAAAAGGAACGTTTTGAACCTTATACCGCTTATACCTCATTTTATCGACGATCATCGCATAATTTTTGGTTTTAACCCACCGCACATGAAAAATTTGGCCGACTGACATTTTATCAAAATTGCATAGGAATATAGCAAGGTGCCAGACTAAACTTGGACTTGCGAATCAATATTAAAATACGTATTTTGTTTTCGCAAACTGAGAAACCGTTTTTAGTTGTAGTTTGCTCGATTTACATCGCAATTTGTTTCAGTTGATGGATCATACGCACGAGACATATCATGTTCCGTATACATGGATTAGCGCAACTGTGGTGGCTTATTTTTTAACATGCATGCTGTTCGGTGAAGCAATTACGATCTACAAATATCCGAAATTGTACTATGGCGAAAGACTTAAGAAGACCGCTGCATTGTCGATTGGCAGCCATTTAAGGAAATTCACTTCGGTTGATCTGTTCCAGCCATCATCGCATACAGTTCAACAACAGCCAGCGATTGCAATTGTATCGATGCAGTGTTCGAAACCTGCAACGAGCGGCGCGCAAATCGAACTGTCTAGAACTAAATTGTGAATAGAAATTAATCTATTTTACGGTGACTCATCAGCTGTTTGTATGTACGGTCTAATATATTTCTGTTACATTTTTATAAAATAAATTAAAAAATACGAAAATGATTTTCTGGCTTACTCACGTTTTTTGCATGAAAAACATATAATAAGGACGCGAAATGGAAATCTCTTGCATTGGTTTGAAAAAATTTGGGTCGACGTGCGAGAAAAATGTGTTTCAATCAGCATGGAGTTTCCATCGTTTTCAAATTCGTAGCCACAGTGCTGGCGTTCATATCGATGATTTTGCCATGGGTGAAATCAGGTCAGAAAGGAAATTATTTAGGCTATTGCCTATTCGGGATCGACTCGAAATTGCAATGTATTGGTTCCAAATGGTTCCTGTATCAGTTGATTTTAAGCATAATTTGCGTGTTTGCATTCGGTACACAGTTCTGCTGTTTCCGACGTCGGATTTCGTTGCCATTCGACAGCGTTGTAGTTGCAAGCTGGGGATTCGCCTGGCTAATCGCTGCAGCCTTGTGGACCTACATCATTACAAAACGATGGAATCAAGTAAAATTATTATAGCAGTAGTTCACTGGCTATGCCTTGACTTGGGTAGCATGTTGTAGTTGATGGACGATGCAGGTCATGCGGAGAAGGTTTTTCCAACATGGATAGCCGCGACCGTAGTTGCGTACATTCTGGCAGTTTTTTTGTTTGCCGAAGCGTTTTTCATGCTAAATTTCTCCGAATTGTACTACGGTGAACGACTGAGAATATTTCACACTCAATCTCACGTCACTGTACACACGACAGCATTCCAGCCACAGCCTACAGCTGCCCATCAGACACCGGCTTACATGGCACAGCAGCCGCCGACGATCGTCCCAGCCTATTATCAACCGACCACATCTCACGCACGTCATGTGCAATATTATTGAAAAGAATGAGATCAATTTTGAAATATTTTTTAATTACATGCGCAAATTTCTGTAACACTTCTACGACTATTATCAGATTAAATGAAAGTGGTGATTGGATTACGCTTACACGTCACCCGAGCTAATAGCAAATACAGATTCATGTTTCAGAATGGCATTCGAAAGCGAGCTAAAAACCACATTTTTTAGGGCCTTAAAATAGCACTAGTCTTTGTAAAAATGCCTAGCCATCTTTTTTAGCTAACTTGTGTTGGAAAAATTTTATTTCTGCACATTTTTGCTAGCTAACCTTAGATTTAGTAATCTGTAAGGAAAAAGATGTGACTCAACTATGGTGCAAGAATAAAATCTAATCTTGTTTTACAAAAACTGTAGTTCGAAATATAATGGTGACCACTTGAATCTCTGGCTTGCTTTTTTGTTGTATTTTTTACTCTCTTGCAAGCGTTGTTTATTTGTAAGAGTTTGCAAGATGTTTTGTTTTTCCGATAAGCAATTGTAATTATATGAAAATATTTTTTTAGCTTGTTTATTTTCACACTTGACAAAAATACAGAACGGATTCGTGCAATGTACAGTGACAAAATTTGTCTTTTTAATGATTTTATTCTGTTAATGGCTGCTAATTTTACGAGTTCGCATAGCTAATCAAGTTGCACAGTCGACGATTTCACCGAGGACAAAATATGCAACATGGAACACGAAATCCGCTCAAATCCCAAAGGATCAGACGAGGAATGTCGAACAGAAAGTCTTGGAACTTGCAAGACTTATCATTCAAAGAATTCATCCGATTTGAGTTGCAGGAATAATATTGCTTTTTGGGGTAGAGGTACTTCGAAAATATATCCCGGACCAAGCAACGGATATGTTGAAAATATGTGCGGATCAAACGAAGGGAAATGTGAGTCATACAGTATATACCAACTATGGACCGACCGTCTATATATTATCAGCTGCACTAACTTTAGACTAACTACGTACCACTATAGACCAACTGTAGACCAACTATATCTTGACCACTATACCAACAATTGACCAACTACATGTTGGCAACTATGTCAACCGTATATCAACATTTGACTAACTATTCCTTGACAACTTCATCCACTATAGACAACTGTAGAACAACAACGATTGGCAAATATACCAACATTTCACCAACTATATCTTGGCAATTATACAAACTATAGACCAACTATACCATCAATAGACGATATATCTTGGCAACTACATCAACTATAGACAACGGTAGACCAACTACATTTGGGAATTGTACCAACTATTGACCAACTATATCGTGTCAATCAGGTATACCAACTATAGACCAACAATTGAATACTTACACTTGACAGCTGTGCTATCTATAGACAAATATATCTTGGCAACTACACCAACTAGAGACAACTATAGACGTGACTTACAAGTGGTACCTCAACGAAAAGCAAATAAATGTGCCTTAGACAGTGATTAACCTGCGAGAGGCAGTTTCAGAAAGTTTGTTTTTTGCAGGAATCGCAAACGATTTCTTCAACTTTACAACGCAACCCAAAATGGGAAGTATTCTTGCACAGCTACAGTATGCCACGGACAGCCGATTGCTGCGTGCAAGGACTATTCCGATTCATGGCCGATAAATGTTTGAAATTTCAAGCAGCTAGCACAAAATTTGTCTGTCACAGCGTTCTATAGTTAAACCTACCTTACGTGTGTTATGCTTTGTAAATTTTGCAAAAATTACAGTAAATGTTGTACTGTCTATTGTAGACAGCACTGGCTAACACTAAATATCTAACGTTTTTTTGTTTTTACAAATTCACTTGAGGGCGTAGAACGATTAATGCTCATTACCAGCAACAATAAATTTCATTTCGTCCACCGACCATTTGACATGTATGCGCGTGTGTAGTCGATGAAAAAATGTTGTCGATCTTGACCCATTGAAAATCAACACACGACGAATCAAAGGTCGCCACTCTTTTGGTCAACCCAACATAGCACTAGTCGACCATTTTCAGTTACACCAAACTACGTCACTCAGAACTGGTCGTTGATTAATTTTTGCTTGAAACATTGATTTTCTTGGTTATTTCTGATAACTAACTTCTTCACTATCAACGATGGGAACTTACTGTCTATTTTTCATTGCGTCAACTATAGTTCTGTCTTCAGCTCAAATCTTCATGGATAATTCAGTTAAAGGTATTTTAAAACAAATTTCGCACTGTCTAACGAGAATGTGTGTTTAAAAATGTGTTTTAATTAATAGGCCCTCCAACAATTGATTGCTCAACACATTCGGTGAACGTTCATTTCGATACGGAGCGACCGTTTCAGGGCCACGTCTATATCCGCGGTCATTACCACGACGACGATTGTCACAAGGATTACGTATTAAATTCGGATAATTTCGGCTCCATGACGATTCCGTTCGAAAAGTGCGGAATGAGGAGGCAAAGAAGTGTAGGTGCAAGCAAAATTTCCTCATTAGCCAACTATAGTTGTGCAAACTGCTGTTGATCATCACTCAACTGTAGTCGGTCTCCAATCAAGAATAGTTGCTCACGAGCAGACTACTAAACTTAGCTACCATACATAGCTGGTGATTAGAACTATAGTTGGGCATATAACTATAGTTGGTCATAGAAATATAGTTGGTCATAGAACTATATAGTTGGTCATAGAGCTACAGTTGGGCACAGAACTATAGTTGATTGCAGTAAACCCTTCCTGCATTGTTAACTAGTCTTGGATACTTTTTTGCTTGACTGATCTTGAAAACTTTGCACCACTTGTTTTTTTTTCAATGACGTCACACCTACCTATTACATCACTGGCCATGTAATCCTTTATTGGCTGGATAACGTGAAATTTTTACACGGTCGGTGTTCGTTTTTCGACCTTGAGCACGTGTCCAACTAAGGTTCGATTGTAAAACTGGACAGTTTCAGTTTCTGTCAAACGGTCGACTTTGCGTACGGTACGCGCAAATTTAGAGACTGGCCACCTTGCGCCCTGGGCATTGTTGAACGACGACCCGAGCTGAACTCTTAGGATTAATAAAAGAAATACCAACAGCGCCCGCCCAATATATAGTTATGAATGGTGGCATAGAATTTGCTAATGTAAACAAAATTCCTCCATGGTCAAGATTAATGTAGGGAACAATTCTATTGTAAAAATGGTCAATAGTTAATTCCCATGTTAGGGGGCGTTACAATAGGTCTAAGTGGGAAATGATTTTCTCACACGGCCGATAGGAAAAGATTAACTATAGTTAAATTAGTGAACTATTGTTAGGGAAACTATGGTTACAGTAGTGAACTTTGTTAGAGCAAACGTGTACAGTTACTTCAAATAGCCAACTGATTTTTTGTTTTAGACCAACCCTAAAGGTATGTCCATGAGCGCTACTGTGATAACGAGCTTCCATCGCACCTTCGTTACCAGCGTTGATAAGGCGTACCATATCAATTGTTTCTACATGGAAGCTGATAAGGAAGTCACTCAAGGACTGGACGTCAGGTAATTATAGATTGTCATCGAAACAAATTTCGCGCCCTGGCTTGTAATGAAACTTGGTTGTTTTTGCTTCTTCAGTGATCTCCCAACAATCACGCTCAGCATGAACCCGCCCATGCCAGACTGCAAGTACGACGTGCTGACTGGAGGACCCGAAGGTACCCCTGTTAGATTTGCCAAAGTCGGTGATAAGGTATATCACAAGTGGAATTGCAAGAATGATCAGCAAGGTTAGTATTTTTATATTCCACTATAGCTGCATGAAAACAGTAAACTTTTTTATTGTAGAACTGTATTGCATGCTAATCCACAGTTGTTTCGTCGAAGACGGCGAAACTTCAGTCTTCGAAGTTATAGACGATAAAGGGTAAGCAAGCACAAAATCTGGACAGTTATTTTGTTTTGAAATCTCTTATCTATTTCAAACCGATTTGCAGATGTTCGAAAGATCCAGTGGTTTTGGAGGATTTATCTTACATCACCGATTTAATGGCGGGCACCGAAGCAAGCGTATTCAAATTCGCCGATAAGGCTCACGTGATTTTCGGCTGTCAAATTCGCTTGACATTAAAGAATGAACACGAAAACGATATTTGCCCGGTAAATAAACAATAGTGACATCTTTCAACATATGAAACAAATTTATGTATAGTTCCTATTTCCGTTGTAGAGACCGCAATGCAACGTTCAGCGACGATTCCGATTCCAACGAGATACAGAAATCAGAAACGTTTCGAAGATGATCGACGATTTCGATGTTGCAGCCATGAAGGATTTCGATTTAACTGCTCAGCCGATAGTCGTTATGGACTTGGACGACGATCAAAACGGGATAGAATTGAGTTCATGTAAGTCGCTGTCAAATTATAATCAATCACTAGCTATGGCCACATGCAAACTACAGTTGATCACTATAGTGAACTACACTTTGTCATTAACAAGTTTTATTTGGCCACTATAGTTGTCAAGTTTACAAGCAAACTATAGATGGTTATTAGCGGACTATAGTTGGTCACCAATAAACTAAAGCCGACCATCTTGAACCTGCATATTAAATGCCGTGTGCCTGCAAATCACAATTTTCCAGATCGGAAAAACGCTCTTCAAAATCACGAAACGTTTCTTGGCACGCTTTTCCACACTGCGCGACGCGAAATGCTAAACCAGTTTTGCGTATCCGAATCTACTTTTGGAATCATGATAGCTGCGACTGCGCTAGTTTTTTTGACAAGCTTGGTGTTTTCCGTACTGTATTGTATTCGGCTGCGTCGTTCGAAAAATTAGCTTACGATACGTTTAGGAGCGGATGAGCTTATCATGAAACACATTTATAGAGTTTTTTTGTGCAAATTATCTGTCATTTTTTTGATGATTATTGTCGAATATTAGAAACTAAAAATTTATAAACTAATTGGTGGTTTGGATGGGCGTTTTTTTGTATCATTTTTCAGTACATGATTTTTGTAAAAATAAACTTGTTCGATTTTTAGACAATGGATAGAGAGTCACTATTTACTTGCTAGTAACATATAGTAGTACTATAAAACAACATTCATGAACAATTTTTGTACATGGATTACGCTGATCCAACCATTGTTTCGTTGCTAGCCAAGCACAACTGCTGTGCATGGTCTGGATACAACTGTACGATTAGTGTAAGATAGGTCACAATAATTGATGCCACCTGCAAGAAAAAGCACATGAAACAATATTAGCCAGTGAAAAAA